>JANEYF010004463.1:60000-263446 GCA_029963845.1 Rhamnusium bicolor
GTTTGATCTCACATTTATTTGTTAATTAATTACAATATTTACCTATTTCTTGTATCTTTTGGTTCCATAAAATTGAGTTTAAAAAAATATACCAGAAGCAAAACAAATCTAAGATCATATTAGACTGATTAGACATTGAACTTTATTGGTATTAAACATAGTTTATGAATTGATCTTAGAGCTCAGAAGTTGACACATCATGAAACAGATCAATTTAGAGGTTATAAATCATGAAAAACTAGGAATTTAAGGCAAATTTTCATTTTCGACTATTTTAATCAAAACTTAGTTATTGACGACCGATTTTTGACTTTTTTAACCCGTTAACTGACCAGTCAAAAATTCCATTTACAATATAGTTAACGTATTATCTTGAAAAGTACCTATGCGAGTGGAAGGTTAGAAACAAAAAAAAAACAAAGAAAATAGTCTTACTCTTATCTTCACAATCCTTTTAATCGGTGCCTAGACTAGTTTAGGAGCTTCTTCTGTTTATAACATATTTGTTCTATATGTTGTGTAATTAACACATTTACAATTTTATTTATACTTGTGCTAGGTATATATTTTTGCTCAAAAAAATTTGTTTAATAAATCTTTTTTAATAACTTGCAAGTATTTTCAATATTTTTTAACATTTTTCTTGTAATTCAGCCTTGGTGATCTGAAGATGGAGCTATATAAAAAGCTCCGAAACCAGTCACCGATTAAATGGATTGTGAGACTTAAGACTTCTTTGTTTTCTTCGTTTCTATAGCTATATCATTCTCTCACAATCTCTTTCAATATGTCACTAGTTTTTATCAAACATTTTTGTTTAAATCACAAAAAGGTTATATAATATCCTACCTATGAACAGTAATTAGAGTAGATTGAGGTGAGGCACATGCTGATTCAGTCAAACCAAGTACAGTCTTTTCATTGGTAATGTGTTTCCTAAATAGTCTTACTCTGTCTTCATGTGGTATGATATGTGGCATTGTTTGTAAAAGCAGTTGGGGAGCCCTACGCCCTTTTTCTAAGTCCACCATGAACGATGAAACTTTAATATCTTTAATTAACCAATGACCTGGAGGGGGTATAACTCCGTCTGCAGTCTCTCCTATACAAAAGCATTAAAAGCGTGTGCAATGACTGGAACAGAGGATTTGTTTGTATGGTTTTAAAGTCTGAAAAAAAATTATAACAACATTTAAAAATTTAATTTGATCATGTAATCTTACCAAATAAATTTCCCAAGACGGCTTTATACAAAAATACATTTAGGAAATTTGACATAGCAATGAAGTCACTAAGTTTAAATGGAATTTGTTGTTCAGTACATTTCCATATCATCTAGTATTCTGTAAAATCAAGGTTAATTCAATTAATTAATAAATAATGTTTGAAATAGTCTTCTTTATTATAGCTGTATGGTTAATTTAATTTATGGTTTATGTAAAATCTAAAGCTGTATGAGATGTGCATATTATTTGGTTTGCTATAGCCAATTGTCATTATTCCGGTATTTGCCAAAATTTTTGAAATTATACTGAAATTACAAATTACGTTTTATTTTGAAAATTGTAATCTGTTTAATAACTGTTAATTTGGCTTTACAGCAAAAAAGCACAACTTTAGCCATTAACACGTTAATAGATATAGTAAATAAAGGTTTTGAGGAAAGCGAATTATTGTATGTACAGTTTCTAGATTTGAGCAAAGCCTTTGACTGTGTGTCTCATAAACATTTTGATAAATAAGTTATCTTTTTTGCAAATTTTTCACAAATAGTAGCCTTTTTGGTACAGTCTTATCTTGAAGATCGATCCCAATTTGTTGAATATCGCAATATAAATCAAATTTAATCGCTACAAATATTAGTGTAACTCAAGGTTCAGTATTAGGTCCAATACTGTTCCTTATTTGCATCAATGATTTACCAAAATGTACATCTGTGCCTAAATTTACTCTCTTCGCTGATGACACCACATTAATTTACAACAACCAAGAATTGAACACTCTATTATCTATTGCTAATAATACTGAACCGCCTATTGATGATTGGTTTCTAAGTAACTAGCTAGTATTAAATAATGAAAAAATTAAATCAATAGTTTTTAGTCTAAGACATCATACAGTGAACATTAATTTGTCCGAAAACGTAAAATTTTTTAGGGGTCTATTTAGATCATAATTTATATCCTGGGAATTACATATAAACTATGTTTGTAAAAAAAATGTCCAGTAACATATTTTTTATACGCAGTCTTATTAACAGTGTATCTCAGCCAACATTATTAACAGCATATCGTGGACTTATTCACTCAGCCCTTTCATATGCGATTCTAGTCTGGGGACATTCCGTACAAGCTAAGAATGTTTTTTCTATGCAAAGAAAAGCTGTGAATTTTAGCAGGATTAGGTTATAGATACGATTGTAAGGATGTTTTTAAGAAACTGTCAATACTGACATTGCTTTGCACCTACATTTTACATTGTTTTCTTTATATTAACGAATATCAGGACAGATACGTGAAACGTGACCTAATTCATGCCTATAACAAGAAACAATAAACAAATAAATTATAATTTTCTACGCCTATCCAAAACTAGAAACGGCACAGGTTATTATGCCATAAAAAAATTTTTAATGTACTACCGATTGTTATTCAAAATCTAGATTACAATCGTTTTAAATCTGCGATAAAAAAATTATTAACTTAAAAATGCCTTGTATGATTTTAATAAATATTTATATTCCGATGTTTTATGTATAACTGTGAGAAATTTATCATTATTTATTCTTGTTTGTCGTCATATCTGTAATTTTAAAGAAAACTTGGTGTCCGACTTGACGTGTTGCAGAGAGATTTATGTGAAACTATTTTATATTGTTGTTACCTGTTATATTTATTTATTTATGTGTTTGCATATATTACCTTACCTTTTTACGATTTTTGTTATTTTTATTGTTGATTTGACTCGTGTAAATACTTTCTTGTATATAGCACCAATATCTATCTATACATCTATCTATAGTAGGTGAATTTGGATATATACCAAATATGAAAAATCGAAAATTTGTAGTAGAAGAAATAAATGAATTTACGCATTTAAACTGTGTAGATGGTTCCAGGGTGTGCCCAAAGATGGCCAGTATTAAAACTTAAATTAAATAGCCAAGTCAGTCTAGATTTATAAAGACGGAACTAGAATTGTACGAGAAAGGCAGGAATATTCAAGAAAGTTTTAGAAGAAGAAATAAGTTAGAGAATAAAGTAGTGATTTCTAAAGGCCGGATTCACAAAGCGGGATTAGGATTAAATAAAGTGAGGGCAGCATATCTTCTACCTAATTTTTTTAAAATGTTTGTCTTAGCTCTATAGTTCCCTTTATCTAACCATCTAACCCCTTTTAAAATATTGCCATACTGGGCGATATAAATAAATATGTAAAATTATGAATAGTTTGCTGCTCGTCATCATATAAACAAGCTAATGATTCAATTTTAAATAAATAAATTAATATAGAAAAAGGATATTTATTTGAATGTAGTGCACAAAACCAGCTGTTGCATAATATGCAGTTAGTGCAAGGTCGACGCCACATACCGTGTTTTTAAGACGTTTGTAAGTTAGATGTGTTGTGGATGACAAATATATCAATAGAAAATCAATTTCTGTGACTGATTTAATTTTCACATTTTCACTAAGGTGGAACTATCGAGGTTAAGTGAATTAGTACAGTGTATTTGTTATTATTTTTAGATTATTTAGTATGCATAAATCCAGTTTGCTTTCTTTGCATTCGTTCATATCAATCAAAGATAGGTGAGTACCTAATTTATTTTACATTTTATTTATGTAATTATTGCAAAGATATAAAATATGATGAAATTAAAACACACTTGAATACAGAATGATGGACAATTAATGGCAGTTGCATAATATTGTGACCATTTAATTGAACAAACCAATAAAATGATTTGTAATAAACTGTGTGCTCTATAAATCATTTCGTTTATTTCATTAAAAATAGTATATCATAGTAAACCCGCGTTACTTAGGTAAATATTTATAAAGGGGGATTCAAAAGTTCATACATTATTAACACGAAACGCGAGATTAAATAGTACCTACTAGTACCTCATTTGAAATTTAGAAGAACATGCTCACAAAAATGTGAAATATATTTGGTTATCTGGTGGCATAGCATACTTGCCACTACTTATACAGTGTAAGAATACATATTTTTTTCAATTACATATATTTATACTAAAGGTAACGTAAACTTAACCAGAAAAATTGTATCAAAATATATTATTTTAAATTGCACCTGTTTGTTCTATAAATATCATTAAAAAATATGCACCTTGCACTTGTCCAAGTATGCTGTATATATTATGTTTATCAAATGCACTCAAAATATTGCAATACATCTTTTAAAACGTTTTTCAATTATAAACATATTTTCTTGAATAAAAAAAATGTCTAATTGTAACAATTGAGATGTTATATTTCCTAAAGAAATTATCATAAATCTGGACCTGAGTTGCCCATGAATATAAAATAACATTATTCACGAAAACACAAGAGGACCTTTCAAAATATTAAGATTTATATAGTGTCTCGCATGGAATTCACAATATTTGTAATTTTTCTAATTTTCAATCTTGCGAAAAAAGTCATTCTTTATAAAAAGTTTTACTTATTTTGAAAATTCAGAAGCCGCAAAAATTTAAAAAATGTGAAATTTGTTCAAGAGTACACTACCAATATTTTTCTTTTTAGAGAAAAATGTCAAGAACAATTGTTGATCGTAATTATAAAATGTAAAATAGAGAAGTATATCCTGTAAGCAATTTAGCGTTAACTTGAATATATTGGTCTTCCATAACATCTGATATTTTCAACGAAATTCTTAGTTTAAGTCGGTTTTAGGATTACGAACAACAATTGTTCATGACATTTTTCTCTAAAGGGAAAAATATTGGTAATTTACTATTCAACAAATTTCACTTTTTTTTAAGTTTTTGATCACCATATATAATTTTTCGAATATTTGATCACAGTTTTTGAATTTTCAAAATAAGCCAAACTTTTTATAAAGAATGAGTTTTTTCGAAAAATTGAAAATTAAAAAATTTACAAGTATTGTGAACTCCATCTGGGGAACACATGTTTAATATGTAGCACAGAAAGTAGTTATTTTATTAAATGATGTATTTCTACTTAGGTATTATCAACATCCGAGGGCAATGGTATTAAATTTGTTGGAACTATTAAAACCAGCAATAGAACGAACAAAGAGAAGTTGTGCCTCAAATTTTGCAGAATCTATGCTCTATGTTTTATGGCATCTGGGAGTTTTCAGAATGTTCTTGGACATATCATGCACAATAATAAATCAGATTGCAGTTGAATGAATAAAAGATGCACATCATATAAAGTATCCTCTAGAAGATCAAGATGAAATGAGTGAAATCAGAGGGTTTTTCACAACATCAAGTTTCTCATATATAATTGGTGCCATTGACTGCAACTTCATCCCAGCTGGATGCAGTGTGAAAGAAAAGTCAACTACTGTTAAAGATTTATATTGTAATTTAATATTATTTTGAGGAGTATTCTTTAGAAAATTAACTAGAACTATAATAATTATGTTTCTACTATTATTATATTCTATTAATGACAAAAAAAATTATTTCCAAATTTACCTTAAAATATTTGCAAAACGTAAATTTCTTTTATTAAGTACTATTTAATCTTGCTCATAATTTATGATACATGTAAATATTCTACTGGGGTGTTTTGAGATCTAATGTCAGTTTAACCCAGTCTATCTATATATGATAAAACACCCCCAAAAAGCTACCTACATTTTAAATTTCATAAATAAAAATTTTATGTTGTATCTTCTGTTTGAGATGTTTCATTACAGCTTGTTTCTTAAGAATAAAAGCAAAGTTGTAAACATTATTGAAACTAGGATTTGCATTTAAATTATAAAAAATTATTAATACAAAATTACCATTTAGCATAATATTATCTGTAATATGTTTTATTTTGTTTGTTACTATTACATTTATTAATTACTTCCCATGAATATATATTTGTATGGACAATCAAAAAGTACCAGTCACCTGAAATATTTTTGCGCCGTATAAAAAAAGAAAGGTAAAAAAATGTAAAATAAAACAAAGGGCTACTTATGAAATTCCAAGATAGTCTATGTGATAGTTCAAAAGACTAAGGACATATGAGTTGAAGTAAAAGAAGTTTACCACTGCCATTGTATATTTTAACAGAATTTTTTTAACAATGATTATTGATAAATAGTCAAATTTAAATATCCCAACTTTTGAGAAGACAAAATAAAAAAAATTGTATCCACAATTTGAGAAGCTACTCCATAGTGGTACAAAATAATATATTATTATATTATCAATTGAGTTAAATTGACACGACGATTAAAAAAATACCTCGTGACATTTATTACATATATTTTTGTATGTTAGACAAATAAAAATTAATGGGTGTATAAGATTTTCCTTACTTATATACTACATAAATTTAATCATCGTGATTTTTGTTTATAAATGACCACCTGTCTTATCTTGAAACATTTTTATTAATATTATACTTTTATTTATTACGGTGTATCCCTTACATAAATTTGTTGTAAAATTTTATTAAAATTTCTCAACTTTAAATTTCAGAAAAACTACATAATTAATAATTACATTTAAAAATTTTAGTTGATTGTTTTAAAGTGTTGTCAAAAAAAATTACTTGGTGTACCTCATATTCTCAAAGATTTATAACAGTGATCAGTCGATCACCTGTACTGTTCTTTTAGTTTCCCATCTTCCTTGTTGAAATTTTCTACCACAAAAAAATTAGGTTGAAAAAATTTTGTTGGGTAAAATAGGATTCCACAGCATGCATATCACTAGGAAAATGAATCTCTGCGGAGTGATTTTATATTAGTAACATGATTACAAATTATATTAAAAAATTTAAAATTTGTAAATGTGCTTGGAAAAATTGACAGGTATAGGATAAACTGATTATATAAATAAAAACTGATATGTATCATGGGCTCTACACTTCTTAAAAGCTAAATACATTTTTCTTTATCAAAAAACACCTGACAATCCCCTTGACAGAGTTATGGGCACAGTGGTTTCTTTTCCAGTAATCTACTGGGTAACCATATTTTTTTAGATGTCGTTCAAATTAATATAATTACATTTTGTTCCTGCAAGAAAAATTATATTTCTTGCATAATCAATAAAAATCATGGCTAAAATATTTTTTTAATTTTCTTTTTCTTACAAATTTAACAAAACTAATTCTTTTAACTAAATAGTTTACAGTTTTACATAAACTAATTTAAAAGTCATAGGTACCTAACATGCCTATATATAAAAACAATGCAGTGTATATATACTATGTATAAACACATCATTTCTATTTTACACAATTTTCTTAATATTCCTGGAGCAGCTAGTACACCTGGGAAAATAAGGTTATTGAAGTAAAATTACGAATATATTTAAAAATTAGTAATTGCACCGTACACATTATACAGAATTAAAATTTTCTATATTGATGTACTTTTCTGTGATAAATAAAAAAACTTTAATTTTGCTTTAAATTTTCATAACATTACATAGTTAAATTAGGTAGGTACTAACATTTGTTCTTCATGCACTTGGCTAAAATAGTCAAAGCTTGTGTAGATTGTAAATACTTTCTAAATGAATGCATTCAGCCTTTTTTTGGTAGAAATTTATAATTATAATTAATTATAAACAGAATTATATATGTATCCTGACATAATATATGCTTAACAATGTTTCGAAAGGTGCTACTTTCTAAAAAGTTGTCTTGTTTTAGTTCTTTTCTGCTGAAGAAATTGGATAATTATAGGTATTGTCCTGTTATCCTTAGTGATGTTTTGCAATGGGCAGGTAGCTCATTTCCTATAAAATAAAAATATGGTTTATTGAAAAAAACAAAACAGCTAGATGACTTTCATATTTTTTTAAGTTAGAACAGATAGGTATGTGAATAAAAAGACTAGATTTAAATATTAGCAACCTGTTTGGAAAAATTATTTAATTAACTAATAATTAGGCATATCTATTCGATTCAGTAATTCATGAAATATAAATTTAGGGAAACATAGTAAGCAAATTTTTAATAAATGAAACTGATATGGTGGATAGAATTTATGAACTTGTTCAACTTACCTAGAGGCCTTTCCCAGTAAAACTTATTAATATTATTTCACAATTCACATTAAAACCTCCATAACCTCGACTTATCTTCATACTGATAGGTAAATACATCAACATTACGTTTTTGAAATACGAATCCATATTTTTTTAGATACACATAAACATATAACAAGTTTTTCCGATGGATATCCTAAATACGAATTAAATCAGGTTGCAGTTTTATTAACATATTTTTAGCAGTAACAAACAAACAAATTTGTCACTCTGATGTTAGATACAGTTCTAAATCACTACAAACATGTGTATAAACATATTTATGAATAAATAAATCAGCTTTAAGGGATCAAATTTTGGTTTTAAGTTGGTCTGTCAATTCAAAACAATTGTTGAATAATTTTTAATAAAATGTTTGTGATTGGAGAAATTGTAATCAGAATAATTCCCAATGGATTAAATAGTAAATTTGCGTGTAGCTTAATCTACGCGCTACGTTTTAAAACCAGATTTAGGCTTAAGTCTAATTCAGCTGTTTTAAGGTTCGTGCAAATTATGATTTAAAAAATAATGTACTAACCAGATTTTTGGCCCAAGCAAGTATGAGTAACTAGATTTAACTTTAAAACCAGACAAACAATACCTCAGTCAAACGAAGTTGATGAAAGAAATGAGACTAATAGAAGGGATGCAGACTTCAGGAAGAGACTTTTTAGATATAATTTACCTGAATATACAGTCTGTACAATCATAAAGATGAATGTGAAATCAGTGTTATATGCTACAACCCTTTCTTAATATTGCTAAGTGAAACTAGAACAACTGAAGACGTTGAAACTTTCGAAAACAATATCCATACTTATAGTACAATAAGATGTCTTATAATAGCAGATACCGTAGATTGGGGCTACTTCGGACAGTGCTGATTACTTTGGTACGTACTCTAAATTCTGTAGTAAATAGCGCATGCTCGTTATCAAAATTCTGTATCGATGAGTCGATTCCCGTTAGTATCCGTCTAACAAAGTGTGGAGTAGTTTGTCACTGAGCGTAAGTATTTCATTTGATTTTATTATTTTGTGATTTGTTAGAAATATGGCGTTTCCGAAAAACCAAAAAAAGTAATTGTGGCCCAGTAAAGCACGTTCGATATATTATGATTCGAATTTATAAATTCGCTAGCATGGGGTTGAAAGAATCTTGCGTCAAAATGTTATTATTTTATCTCGCGATTTGTTTTTATACAGGGTGATGAAAAAATTATTCGTCTTTCAGAGGTAAACTATTAGACTTTACAAAAGAAGTTCTTGGGTTTAAGTAATCTCTCACTAAACTTAAATCACTTTATTTCGTGATCGATTTTTATACAGGGTGATAAACAAAATGTCATACTTTCAGGGAGCAACTTCTAATATCATCATGAGGGTGTACAAAAAAATTCTGGGGGGCAGAAATTACATGAATTATTCGCAGGAAAGGTTAGAAAAAGCTGTAGAAGATGTAAGAAAGAAAAGAAAATCATTAAGAGAAGCGCAAGCACTTTTACAATGTTCCAAAATCAACAATTTCTGACAAAATAGCGAGAAAACATAATAGAAAATATGGTGCTTCTCGCATTTTGTCCAAAGAAGATGAAACAAATTTATCAAAATCTTTAATTCTGAGTGCGAATTGAAGGTTCCCTCTCACGGAATTTGACGTTAGAAAAATCGTTCAGCATTATCTGAATAGAAAGGGCGTTCGTATTCGCCAATTTAAGGATAATATGCCTGGCCGAGATTGGAGCAAACATTTTTTAGCTCGCTATAAAAATTTAACAATAAGAACCAGTCAGAATATCAAACGGAATAGGGCTGAAGTTGGTCCAGCCATAATGAACGAGTATTTTCAAGAATTGAAAGCCTCACTGGAAGACGTCGTTCCTGAAAATATTATCAATTACGATGAGACCAATTTCAGTGATGATCCGGGCAGGCCAAAGGTGATTTCTAAGAGGGGCGCGAAACATTGTGACAGGGTCATGGATTCGTCAAAAACCAGTATTTCGGTAATGATGGCGGCATCTGCAGATGGACATCTGTTTCCACCCTTTGTTGTTTATAAAGCAAAGCACCGATATGAAGAATGGGAAGACGGTGGTCCTGAAGGGTGTCGCTATAGCATTAGCAAATCAGGCGGGTTTGAGACTGATACATTTGTTGAATAGTTTAGACAAATCTTGATTCCATATTTTCGACAAAAAGAAGGGAAAAAGGTCATGGTAGGCGATAATCTGTCTAACCACATTACTGTAGAAGTCATACGACAATGTGAACAGCACAATATTAGATTCATTCTTTTACCCCCAAACTCTACACAGCTATGCCAATCACTGGATGTGTCCTTTTTCGCATCCCTCAAAAAGTGTTGGAGAAAGATCTTAGGCGAATGGAAACAGAAAAGGAAGGGACCTTTCCAAAAGTCAGATTTTCCGGCACTCTTAAGAAAAACTTTGGACGACATAAATGCTTCTTCTAGGAAAAATATAGTTTCAGGATTTCGAGCATCTGGGATAGTTCCTTGGAATCCTCAAGAAGTCCTGAAGAGATTACCGAAACAGATTGAAGCATCCTCTGAAGATAGCAGTTTGTTGGCTAACACCCTTGTAGACTACCTAAAAGAGACAAGGTCACCGGAGCCCCGTATAAAGTCAAAAATAGCGAATAAACGTTCTGGCGGGAAAACCTTTATCTGTTTCAGACTTTCCTCAACAAAAAGAGAATATTGATCCTGACATAGTCCCGAACGAAGTTGTTTCTGACGAGATTAACCTTGGTGAAATCTATGATTCTTCAGATTCTGAGAATCTTCCACTAATATCTGTAATAGCCAATACAGCTAGGCAAATCACAAAAGAGACTGGACATACAATTATTGAGAACGTCGAACCCAATAGCGAACCTCACTTAGAAACTACAATATCCTACGAAAATAAGACTGAAAAAGAAATCGAGAAGACTGTTGATATAAACTTAAATGACACTACAGAAATTAGTGTTAACAGCTTTGTTGTTGCTGAAGTTCCTCTGGAAAACTCATCAAAAATGAAATTTTATATGGGCAAAGTAATACAAAAATATATTGAGGACACTACATAAAATTATCTTCTAAGATTCCTTAGAAAAAAGAAAACAGTAGATAACGTTTACTTTCACTATCCACCGATTTTAGATGAGGGCATAGTAGTTAGGTGTGAAATTATTAAAGTCTTCAGACTTGCAATGCGCCGAGAGCGCTATTCTTTTTTCAAACTTGCCGGAAGATATCATTTTGGAATAATAGAAATATTTTTATAAGAACACATTTTCCTAGAATAATTGTTTTTTTAAGTTTTCATATTTCATATAAGTTTTTATTTATTTTATAGTAAAATAAATTTTTATGGCAGCAAAAATGTTTTTTGTTAGGTACTTTTCAACTCTTAATTTATTTTTTTTTTAATTATTACTGTCCGAAGTTACCTCTAGGTGCAGCTAACTTCGATTTATTGCAGTTATCCGGGTGTGTCCGGAGTTATCCCAAAATTGAAGGTAACTTCGGATACCAAAAAAAAAAAAATTAGCAATCAGTTTTTTCTTTTATTTCATTATGGAATCTACTCATTAAGGATTGGAGAAGCTACCATAAAAGATTTAGACTTCTTCAATTCGTTTTAAAGAAGATATAAGTAAAAAACAGTAAAAATCGTCCGAAGTAGCCCCATTTTACGGTACACTTCACAGTGTGTCAAATGACCAATCTACCTGGACAAAACCCAAATAGTATCAAGGAATATAAAATCTATCTAAAAGTTATTTTTGCAAATTTAAACGCAACCTCCAAACCCTAGCCGTACATATCCTAGGTCACCTGTGGTCAGCTGAACATAAGCAGGCTTTGTGTGGTATCGTTTTCTAGGTAATTGGGATCAACGAATCGATTGAAACTTTCAGCTCGATCCGACTAAGCGTTCCGGAAAAACTTGCACCATAGCCCAGGGAGAAGAAGAAAGCACACAAGACCGATATTGGCAAGTCTACAGTACCGAAATACACCGCCTACACCGATTTTACAGAATTTTACCCGAAACACTTGTGATTCCGGGGTCAAAAATTATTTTGCAAGTGACCCCTCGTTTAATAGGAAATCGAGGGTGTAGAATCGAAGGCCATTAGTTTTATTCCGATCTGACGTATCGCTTAGAAGATAGGATCACGGAAGCCACGTCTAGCATCGAAATAAGATAAAACCAGTATAAGCCCAATGGTAACCCATTGTTGCTTAAACGTTTATATAACGTTAATTAACTTTATATAAACGTTTCAACAACAATGTGTTCCTATTGGGAGGGAACTACCTGTATCGTCATACACCAGACCGTCAAACCGTTTTATACCCGAAATTTTGCCAGAAAAAATTGGATGGCTGCTGCAGAATCTAAGTTAAAAGGATTTCTGGGTTTTAACGACGAACTGACAACAAAAAGAGAATTTAGGAAGTTCTGAGCTGGATTTATAAACTGAAAAGAGTCAGATCGACGAGGAGTTAGGAAAATTCCATCTCGATCTATCTGGAACTGTTAAAGAGAAAATGCGACGCTTGGTAAGGTTTATCAGGGAAGGTTGTGCTTCTCCGTTACCGACAGCCGCACAACCTGCCTTCCTGCCACTGTTAGTTAGTACTAATGCCAATGACCGCAAGAAGTGTCCTGATACCAATGCAGGAGGAAACCATCCAAAGGCTTTCTGTAAGCACTGTATGTGAAAAGGTGAAGAAATGGAACATTAATTTCAAAGGTAAAATCGATGCAGTCGAGTTCCTAGAGAAGCTGTGTTTCAAGAACACAGTGACAATCCGACCCTTGACTTAACTCTCACTCTACGAAATGTTCCAAGGCATTGCTTTAGCTTGGTATAGAAATAACCGTAGCCTATTAACATGTTGGGAAGATTTTTTTTCGATTTCAAACAGATTTACATGCTCGCTAATTACCAGTCCTTCCTAGAGGGCCAGATACACAACCATCGACAGCTGCCTATAGAAACTAGACGCGACTGTGTAGTCGCACTCCAGACTTTACTTCTTCGACACGGCGAATTCTCGGAAACCTACGACCCATGTACCGTCAGTACATCCATGAAAGCGAAGTCCAAAATCCTTGGGACCTGGTCCGTAAAGTTGCGGAATATGAATCTCTCCCCTGAGTTAGAGGCTGAACGACCTGCCCGACCGCCTCACATATGTCCAGTCATGGGTCGAGACTACGAGCAATTTGCTACGACTTCATACGCAAATGCTCTGAGGGTGAATAACCCTACAGAGAGACCGCTACTGCCACCAACAAGACCGCCGAGGCCGCCTGCCATTTCTCAGGTGCAACCCCATGATAGTCACCTACCAGAAACACAGGTTGTGCCACCACGCACAGTACCTGGAAACAGTAAAAGTACCATGCCAGCTGAAAACCGACCGTCTACGTCTGTTGCCGCCGCTGCCCCACAAGACCGCAGCAACCTATGTTGGCGCTGCGGGAAAACAGGATATTTCCGTTGACATGTCGATTTCCGCAGCAACTCTTTTGGTCACATTGTGGGCGACAGGGTATTATGACCCGAGACTGCCAAGGCACCAGACTGGACAACTAAGTAGGAATCACTAATTATTATATTCTCATAGTTGAATGTATCCACTATCATTTAATCATTGGTCATTTCACAGCCTTTAATGTTATTACTACAAGGTCGGATATCGGCACAAGGAAATATTTGTTAATTTATATACCAAAATAAAACCAAATATTTTTAAATTATTACTGCAAACTAATACCTTTCAGTGGCTTAACTTGTAATGTAGAGGTTCTAAAATTGACTAGAGGAAGTAATAAAGTGAAGGTATATTGGAATTGGATTATGGTAAATTATCTGGTTTGTGGTTGACATTCAAGTTCTATAGCGAGAGGCAAGCTTGGGTGTATAAATTCTAAATTTTTTTGGACACTAGAATCGACACTAACTTTTGCAGTAGCAATTGCTCCTTTTAGTCTAAGATCCGGTATAAGAAATATATACCCTCATCTGTTATTTATTAATGATAACAAATATATGGTAGATAATATATATATTGATACATCGCACATAGGTTGCCTAGCTAAATCGCGTACCGATATTAAATAATAATAATAATAATAATTGCTGAATCGATCTTAATAAAATTGTGCTCAACTAATGCCTCTGAAATACACATAATTTTTGACAGGCACATAACACCCTCTATCAAAGACTGTGAACGGCAAAGTCGGTTGGATTTTGATAGACCGTATGCCATCCAAGGACCTCTTCAACCAAAACCTAGCGATTTTCTTGGAAATCTCAAAAATTATCGTTGCAAAGTAGCGCTGGTTCAATTCTTGGCTAATTACTGGGAAAATGATAATCTAGTGTTAATAATCCAAAACATGTAGGCTTTAATAGCCATCCAAAAACCAACCGCAATCTTCGGGATTTAGTTTGACGCAACATACATCTATTGCATGAAGCCACATTGAATTTACATAGATTGTCCGTAAAATTTTTTGCTTGAGTGAGATCCAGCATGGCGGAATCAGATTGGAGTCGATGCCTTTAATCTTCTTCATAAAATGCTCTTTGTCTTTGGTTGTTGCATATGTTTTTTGGAACAGCTGATATCTAGCATCATTGATGTTATAATATTGCTTGATCCCATACAGAAGGGCGGTAACTCCTGAACACGTTGAGTTTTTTCTTCGACGAGTACATCTATCTACAGGGTCCGTCAATGATGCGAATATTTCCTGGAAATCCTTTCGTTTGGAAAATATTTTAAAAGGCTTGAGTTTTCCTTTGTTATAAAATGCAGCTGTATAATCACAGCCCGTAAATGCGTGGAAAGCTGGCAGACCCAAGCATAAAGTAGGGCCTAATTTCATTGCAAGCTCAGTACAGTTAATACAGTCAAGATCTTTCTTATTGCTTTTCTTCGTTGATGAACTCGCCAACCAAATTTGAGTCTGTGGAACTTTCTGTATAGTAGCCAGTAAAATTACCAAGATATCGGTATCATTCGCTTTGACCAATATTTTCGAATTAGGTGGGGCTTTTGATATATGAAACATTATCCGCGTATCTGCCTCTTCATGTTGACATAAATAATTGTCTTCTTCACGTTTCACGACGTGATTTCTGACTGTATGGTAAGAAAAAACAGTGTTCCCCAACTGTTATAAAAAAATTTTTTGTTTTGGATTATTAACACTAGATTATCATTTTCCCAGTAATTAGCCAAGAATTGAACCAGCGCTTCTTTGAAACGATAATTTTTGAGATTTCCAACAAAATCGCTAGGTCTTGGTTGAAGAGGTCCTTGGATGGCATACGGTCTATCAAACTCCAACCGACTTTGCCGTTCACAGTCTCTGATAGAGGGTGTTATGTGCCTATCAAAAATTATGTGTATTTCAGAGGCATTAGTTGAGCACAATTTTATTAAGATCGATTCAGCAATTATTATTATTATTATTTAATATCGGTACGCGATTTAGCTAGGCAACCTATGTGCGATGTATCAATATATATATATTATCTACCATATATTTGTTATAATTAATAAATAACAGATGAGGGTATATATTTCTTATACCGGATCTCGCACTATTTTGCATCCAATTTTAGTACAACTCTATTTATATCGTCAAAGTTTCTGTAGTAATACGATGCTACCCTCAGCTAAGTGTAGTATAGGCTGTAGATATAGTGGCATATTAGGTAGAAGTTCGTGAAATAATACGTATGTACGCAGTGCAGCACCAGTGTGGAATTAATGCATAACAAACATTCTGTTTGCAAAAATAATGCAAATGCTAATTCAGTTTGCATTAGATAGGTACATGATTTTTTAGAGGATTTAGAAAATTTATACAATGTAAACAGATTGATGATTGATGACATGAACTTGGGTTCCTACAGACGGCGTTGCTGGATTGACTCGCCGATATCGGATCTCTATTTATTACATATTAACAAATATGTTAAGAAACTTTTGTTCATATACCTCTGTGTGGTGCGGAGAGAATAATAGGAAGCGGAAGGACCAGTCGGCATAAAATTGACAGCTGCAAAATAACTAGGGTTGGCGTGGACATAGAGGTTAGACGTATAAAAGAATTGAGTACCTGGGTCTTGATAGTTGAATTCCTACATCCAAATCCAGTGATCTTGACAATAATGGTGGGTTTCGTTGGGCCCAACACACTTTCTAACAATTTTAAGAGTTTGTATAAATATATAAGGTATGATTTGTTGTCCGACATAAGGGAACGTGTTCTCGCCGGTTGCATGATGAGGAATATATCTGGAATCTTGGAGCAGTCAAGAAAGGGGGAGCAACTTTAAATTTGAATGTTAGTCAACTCCGTGTTTCCTGAACAACCTCAGTTAGTTTTTATTACATAAACTATAATAGTTCCCAAAAATAGAAAAAAAAACAAGGATAAAGTGTTTAAATTAAACCAATTTTTTACAGATATTTCAGAAATTTACTTACCACACAAACAAACTGTTGTATAATAATTAATATACAAGCATATTATTTCAAAGATACCTATTATAAAACCTTTTTCTAACAAAAATTTGTGTTCCATTTTTACTAGGTTTGTTCCAACAGCAGTCTCGGACCAGTTGAAACCGTCAGAAATATTCACTCAGTAGCCTCTTATATGCTATAAGCTATGACTTATGACGTTTCAAACTAGTCCGAGACTGCTGTTGGAACAAACCTTTAATAAATTAATTTTTTTGTATCTGACAACTTAAAATTTTGGGCATTAATATGTTGTTTGCCCCATTTTTTAACTTTTTTTTTTTGCCTTTTTACATAAATATTTTTATACTATACCAAATTATATAAGCTCTTTTACACACGACTTCTCATTTATTGTATCTGAGGATAGATCAGATTGACCCCGAAATTAGTTATACGAAAACATAATTTGTGGGAATATAATAAGACTTTTTTTGTCATTTAAACTATTTAATTAATAATACATTTAATGAAATTTAAGCTAGTGTTATAGCTAAGGAAAGAAAACTTAAAAATTGTATTAAAAAAATTTTTACTTACGTAACATAATGTGACATACAATCTGCAAACAACTGCAACATTTGAAATTCAGGTGCTGAACATTTTGTATTGAATGCCAGATGATCCAAAAAAGTTTTTATTCCACAATTTGGACCGAGGGAGCAAAGAAATAGCCATAAATCATATAAAATCGAATTTTGGTAACATAGACCTGAAAATAATTTTTTAATTATTAATAACTGAGTGGGATATTTAAAGCTATATCGTTTTCAACTTGCTTTGCTGAAAACTGTGTACAATTTTATTTTCAACCGCGAATTTCAATACACTGTATCCAGGACTATGTTTGGGGCAAGGTTTATGACCTTAATAAAAAACTGTACACTCTTTTCTTAAAAAAGGGAACACAAGTGCCATTTTAAATGTTACTGATAAAATATTGAACAGTAAAGTATCCTAGTGGCAGTAGTATAAAGAAAATTGATATAAATCTAGATGCGTACAGGGTTGTCTAATGAAAAGGCCCACACCTATATTTTGTTTATATTTCGATTTGGAAGAAAATGTTTTAGATAAGTTATAGTGAATCTTTTAGAATACCTGCGAAGAATATACACGTGGTCCCATAAAAGCGGGACAAACCAAAGTTACATTTTTTTAAATGGAACACTATATTTTTTTACATTTTTGAAATTGTGTTTATTTGTGATTTTAAATATATAGACATATCATATCTTATCTTTTACTGTTTTTTATTTATTGCAAATTTTATACTACCAGCATCTGCATGGTTATCAGGTTCGCCATGGATGAAAAACAATTAATTCGATACGTATCCCTTACAAAATAATTTAATACATTCAAAAAGCAAACTGCGTGGTTTTGTGTCATATTATTATTTGTGAAAACGTTTACTTTACCAGAGCGATACGATATATTCATTATTTATAACAAATAACACGAACTTTTCAACGGGTAACATTTTATTTGGTATAGTATGTATAATAGTAGTTATAATAATAATTATTAAAGAGTTTTCTTTTTGAACTTATTAAATTATTCTATAAGGCATGACTGTCAAATTAAGTGTTTTTCATCCATGGCTAATCTGATAATCTGGCAGATGCTGACAGTATAAAATTTGCAATAAATAAGAAATAATAAAAAACAAGATACAACATCTATATATTTGAAATCACAAAAGAACACAGATTTCAAAAATGTAAAAAATATAGGGTGTTCCATTTAAAAAAATGTAAGTTTGGTTTGTTTAGCTTTTATGGGATCACCTGTATATTTTTTGCAGGGATTCTAAAAGAGCTCATTTGATTTACTACAACTTTTATTTGAAAATTTTTTTTCCAACTCAAAAAATAACCAAAATATAGGGGTGGGCCTTTTTGTTGAATATCCCTGTACATAAGTTTAAGTTTTACATTGTTATAATTAGAGACCGCATCTCTGGTAGTCAAATAAGGCATTTACTTTAATATAACCTGACTTAATAATCAGAACGTACGACGTGAACAGGTGACTACAGAACTGTCAACTATTAATTGGTTGATGTCAAAGTCGAGACCAAAATATGTGAGATGTAAAAGAAGTGTTTTGATTTTTTTGCTGTTGGTTGTTTTAATGTATTATTATTTATTTATAATTATAATTTATTATTAATTTAATTTAATTAATATAAAATGATGTCTAACAATATTAGCACGTTGTGGAATATGCGACTTCATATATTATGAAAATATAGTCGAAGAGCATATGAATTCAACACATGGGTCTGAAAATGGTAAGTAACATGAATCACAGAACAACTGTATGAATCCTCCCTAGGATAAACTGCTGTGTTTCAAGACCGATATAATATATTTAATATTTATTTTAATTGCAGTTGAAGAAAAAATTATTAACAAAGCGAAAATGACAATGAGTAGCAAGATCCGCATGTAACAGATGAAACAATAATCATATCTTCTACAATAGTAGTGATGTTAGCTGTTCTGCCATTAAATATTCTAATTGATTTTTAACGTTTAAAGCAGATAATAAAACAGAAGATATTAGTGATATTATACCAGAACAACAAGAGCAAAGTTTTTCACTGGACCACAAATAATACTCTATTGTCTTAAGTTTATATGAAAATCATAAACCACTTTGAAAATGGTAAAAAGTACAATCGAGCTATGTGGGGAGTGTTAGTTCAAGAAATGCATAAAAAGAACTGTCATGTTTCATGGGAACAATGCAAGAATAAAATGAAAAATCTGAAATAAACATAAAAAATTAGACAATGGTAAAACTGGCACAGGCTGAATTACTTGTAATTGTTCAATTTAAAGTAAGAAAGTTGTGGTAATTTCACGCGAATCCAGAAGTATATAAAAATTTAAAATACTGCCTTCTAATGCAATTTTATGTGTATAACAACATATTAAAATTTCAACAATTTATTTTTATTAACAATGAAAATAGAGGGGATGAGCCAGGTTTTATTTACACCCGGTATAGCAATTATTACTAAACGAGGAAACAGAATAAGGTCGGACTGATAGGACCTCAAATAACACACTTGGTATCTTTTATCTCAATGTTCAAGGTATTTTTAATTATTGTATTAATAACCTAAATGTGATCTTAAGTGTCCTAAATGTCCATTTTGTTGCAATCACCGTACATTGGCAAATAAAAACGAGTATTGAAGCATTTCAGCTAGATAAATATAAACTAATTTCATATTATTGTAGATCCCGTATTTCGGCTCATGGTGGTATGGCTCTTTATGTTTTGAAAGTAGCATACTATGTAGTACGTAAAGACATCAATGCATAAGTGAAGAATGTGTGTTTAAACGTGCCGAAGCAGATATTAATATAAACATAACTTATATAATTTGTGCAGTTTATAAACCCCCCCAAGTACTAATTTTTAGGGTTTCATTAATAAATTAGACACATTACTAGCGCGCGTGCCCCCACAACAACACACACTCACTTCACACACACGCGCGCGCGCACACACACACAGCGTACGTACACACACTGCGCACACATACACACACCACGCGCACATACCGCGCGCGAGTTATGTATAAGATTCTCCTTAATCTTAAGAAATATGATATTATCACATCCCACTACGTGTAGATAACCATATGAAATTTATACCTTTATTATGCATATTGTATTCACTTATTACTTGTCGTTCATCTAATAAAGTCCTCTGTTTTACTATTATACTTTAATTCTTTTATTGTAAAGTTTGGAAATAGTTTTTAAAAACAGAGTTGTTACCGCGAAACGCGTAACTGGTGTCAGAAGTGGGATGCTAGAAGAGTTTTTTTTCCAAAGATTGAAAGAAAACGCTGGTTTTAACCACTAACTTCAACGTATCCGCCCTGAGAACGAAAAAGTATCCCCAAGTCAATTCCAGACGTTGGACAGGAGAAAAGTAGTTCCTAATTAAGGAAGAATCAAGAAACAATTTTTAATTTTTTTATGGAAATGAAGACATCTTTAATTTTTATTTTAATGTAAGTACGATTGATTTAAATCCTCAACTAAAACCTTACCCACCTTATCCTTTTTGCCCTGAAAATAAAATTATTTTTTTAAGCTTTGCATTTCTATTCTTGTTTTTCAAAGTTGTAATTGGCTGGATTGAGTAGGTCGAAAGCAACTTTGTGACATAAACACTAACACGCTTTCTAGTCATAAGATTTAAAATAAAAACCTAAAATCTAGTCCCGCTGACGATTTTTGTATATTGTTGCAATAGAGCATTACTTGATTAAGTTCAAGACCAATCCCTCGTTGCAATTAAACATACAAACTGAGTCACACTTAAAACAAAAAACTAAACTAAATTTTTTTTTTAAATTCTACAGTCCCGCTGACAATTTTTGTATATTGTTGCGATAGAGCATTACTTGATTAAGTTCAAGACCAATCCCTCATTGCAATTAAACATACAAATTACGTCACATTATAAAAAGAACCATCTACGATTCTAAAACAAAGTGATATACTAATAACTACTGTAATAAATTTTAATATTTAAATATACATATTATACTGGATGTCCCAACCACAAGATATTGACGACTTAGTAGGTCAATTTGGAAATATACCAACAGAGAGAAGAATCGAATTAACAAGTCCACCACAAATAAAAATGGCTCAACCCTCTATCAGAGACTATTTGGACACCATTCCACCATTTACTGGAGACCCAGTACTCATCTCAAATTTCATAATTGCCTGTGAAAATATACTCGATTCGTTAGGAAGACCCACTGACAATGTATTTACTCTTTCCTTATGGCGCATATAAGAAATAAGCTTACAGGAAGAGCAGTACAACTAATATCTGTACGAAATTTAAGAACATGGCCCGAGCTAAAAGAAGCTATAATATTTACCTTTGGCGACCAACGTGACGAGGCTGCTCTAATGAGAGACCTGGTAGCACTAAAACAGGAAAATAACGAAACAGCCCTACGATTTGGAGAAAAATGCCAAGATACACTTAGCCTATTATTATCAAAAGTAAATTCTATTGATATGAGTGTAATTTTAAGAGCTGAAAAGATCAGAATATACAGTAACTTAGCTGTAAAAACTATTGTAAAAGGAGTAAAAGAACCATACAGTCTTATAGTAAGGTGCAGAAACCCTAGTACACTGGAAGAAGCTATAAACATTGTTTCCGAGGAAAATAATCTAAATTATATCAGAAAATTGACAAATAATTACAACAATCAACCGGCATTCCACAAAAATACACAAGCAAACCATCAACTCCCAAGAAGACAGCCTATGCCTATGTATAACACAAGACAACCCTTTACACCAAACAGACCAAATTTTACGCAACAAAATCGACCTTATCAATGGCCCAGCAGACCAAATCATTGGCAATCTCACACACCTAATCAACCGATATCAAGAATGCAACAACCATTTAGACCACAAAATAATTTTCAAAACTCAAGTATGCAAAGACGAACACAAAATTATCCTACCCCTATGGATACATCATCAGGAAACACTAATTTACCGAGACCTAGTGTCCAGAAACCAAATAATTCTCAGAAACCAAATTTCACTTGGGAAGAACTTCACTACACCGATATAAATCAGGACAATAATTATTATCAAAATGATCAATACCAGTCCGAAGATCAATATGAGCCAACTGCCTCATGTTCACACGATTATTATGATGCATATGAATCACATATGGATAATTTCGATCAATACGTGGAACAAGAAATATTCCCAATACACGAACAGCAACATGCAAGTCCTATTGAACCCGAAAATCAGGATTTTCCCAAGGACCCGTCGACAAAAATACCGAAATAATACAAATTTATTCGATTGTCGAAACACAACTACCCTACATATACATAGAAGACCTGAGGACAAACTTTTTAATCGATACCGGATCTACCAAAAGTTTAATAAAACCCGAATTAGCCGAAAAACATTTTAAGAATAAAATAAAATCGGACCTTTTTCTATACAAACAGCACATGGTATAACCACCCACCAAGAAAGTGTAAAAATTAAACTTCCGAAAACGTTTAACACACATAAAGAACACACATTTTATCTATTTGACTTCAATCCAAAATTTGGAGGATTAATAGGTATAGATCTCTTAAAAGAACTAAGAGCACAAATAAATATTAACAAGAATAAATTAATAATGGGAAAAACATCTATATGTTTACATCTGGCAACCCCGAATACAAAACCAATTATTATACCACCGAGAACGGAAATGATAACTAGGTTACCTGTAGAAAAAACGAATATTAAAGAAGGATTTATCACCCACCAAAATTTAAAGAAAGGACTAGAAATACCCACTGCTCTAATAAAAGTAGAAAACAATCATATTATAACAACTGTAACTAACAATAGCGAATTACCCCAAATGCTACGAATAGAAAACCCATTAAAAGTACAAGAACTTCCAGAAGAATTTCTGTATAACACCGAAATAACACAACAAAATATACCAATGGATCAAGACTGCATTGATGAAATATTAATTAATAATTTGCAAAATAACTTAAGAACATCTCACCTAAACGTCGAAGAAAATACGAAAATTCAAACACTACGCTATAAATATAAGGATATATTTTACCACGAAGACTTACCTCTAACATTTACGAGCCAAATAAAGCATAAAATTCGAATTACAGATGAACACCCTGTTTATACAAAAAAATTACCGCTATCCACACATATATAAAAATGAAGTTCAAACTCAAATGGACAAAATGTTGAAAACTAATATAATTCAAGAATCAATATCACCCTATAATTCACCAATATGGATAGTGCCGAAGAAGGCAGATGCCAGTGGCAAACAAAAATTTAGAATCGTCATCGACTACAGAAGACTAAATGAGAAAACTATAGAAAACAAATACCCAATACCGAATATCGAAGATTTATTAAGCAAACTTGGTAACTGCATATACTTCACTACTCTAGATCTCGCTAGTGGATTTTACCAAATTGAAATGAACGAACAGAATGCTGAAAAAACCGCCTTTACCGTCGATAATGAACATTATGAGTTCAAAAGAATGCCCTTTGGCCTCCGTAATGCTCCAGCCACTTTTCAGTCAGTTATGGATCATGTATTACGAGGGTTACAAAACAATATCTGTCTTGTATATCTTGACGATATCATAATATTTTCTACATCATTAGACGAGCACTTTGAAAGACTACAAAAAGTATTCGATAGTCTAAGAAGTTCCAACCTTAAAATACAGCTGGATAAGTCAGAATTTTTAAAGAAAGAAGCCGAATACCTTGGACACTTAATTACACCAAATGGAGTAAAACAGAACCCTACCACTACTAGAGAAATTAAACAATTTCTAGGATTAGTTGGATATTATAGGAAATTTATACAAAATTTTGCTCATCTTACTAAACCACTAACTATAAGTTTAAAGAAAAATACCAAGATTGTACACGACGAAGACTTTATAAATGCATTTGAAAAATGTAAAGAAATTTTAATAAATCCGCCAATACTACAATATCCAAATTTCGAGAAGCCTTTTATAATAACTACTGACGCATCGGATGTGGCCCTTGGATCAATACTCTCGCAGGGAAAATTAGGAGAAGATTTACCTATATGTTATGCCTCGAGAACACTCAATGAAACTGAGAGAAAGTATAGCACAACTGAGAAAGAATTATTATCAATAATATTTTCATTAAAGTACCACAAACCGTACATTTTTGGCAGAAAAATAACTATAGTCACTGACCATAAGCCATTATTATGGTTAGCCAACTTAAAAGAATGTAATGCTAGACTAACCCGATGGAAACTCAAATTAGAAGAATTTAATTACGAAATTGTACACAGAAAAGGAAAAAGTAACGTTGCAGCTGACGCCTTATCTCGCATACAAATTTATCCAATCGATCACTCAGTAATTGCCCTAGCAGGAACATCAAGAGATTTTCTATTACCTACACCAAGCGAAATTGATAGATTATTAGAACCAGATGAAAATCAACCAGTAATAGAAGATATACAGCTTCTAGATGTACCACCTCCCCCAAGCAGTAACCAGACAGTACATTCACAGTTAGATAGTCAAGAATCGATTCCAATAACCGAAGATGCCATCGAAACAAAACCTAAACAACTATGGTTTACAGAAATACCAAATATAACCGAACCATCAACAAAAATGTATTTATATGACAAGAAAAGAATTTATTTAATAAATATACCCAAAGACAAAAACAAATTACAAGAATGGATGAAATAATATTTAGCACCTAAAGAAAATTACTATATTACCTGTACAGATGAACTATATACAGTAATATGCGATGCCTATATAAATCTATTTCATACTAATAAACCCCGTTTATTTAGATGCCTTGGACATAAAACTTACGTCATGAATAAAGAAGAAAGAACTAAAATCGTTAACGAAACACACGAAAAATATAATCATAGAGGAGTATTACCAACTGCACTACATATTAAAAGAACATATTATTGGCCACTTATGGACAGAAATATATTAGATTTTATTAAAAGTTGTGAAACATGCAACTTAACGAAATACGATAGAACACCACCTATCGCAAATATAAATTTAACACCAACCCCTGGGAAACCTATGGACTTATTGCAACTAGACACTTTCGAAATCGATAAAATGAAGTTTCTAACAATAATAGATGCCTTTACTAAATATGGAATGATATATGAGATAAAAACGAAAAATGCCATCGAAATTTGTGATGCACTGCATACGTTTGTAATGCATTACGGTGTACCGAAAAACATTACGATAGATGGAGGACCCGAATTCGGCAATGGATTAGTTAAGGATTTTACCAGATTGTATGAAATTAATCATCATATAACAACTCCACAAAATCATAAATCAAATGGTTTAATTGAACGTCTACATTCAACAATTATAGAACATTATAGAGTAACAAAATTAACTACCCCTGATCTCAAGAATACAACAAGAATAAAACAATGTATTATAGCATATAATCATACAATTCACTCAGCCACAAAATTTACTCCACACGAGCTTTTATTAGGACAAACAAACGCCAATAACCCATTCTCAATGAATGTGCAATATAAACAATATGAGTACTACATAGATGAAATAAGAAAAACAGCCCAAGCTCAATATGAAATTGTAAAGAAAAACTTAATGACAGAAAAAGAACTTGTACACCAACAAAATTTAAAACGTTACGAAGAAACCATACAACAGTATAAAGTTGGAAACAAAGTATACGTAAAAAGTGTACGAGGTAGATCAAAAGCTACTAACCCCTTTCTTGGACCGTACATAATTCAACAGATTAACCCAGATACAACATGTGTTTTACTTAATAAGAAAAATAATCAAACACGCAAAGTACATATGGACAATCTAAAACATTCTTTTAATGTTTCAGATTCGGAATCATCAGAGGACTAGAACTAGAAAATCTAAATGACAAACCAGGACTTTACCCCCAGCATTTAGGTATAACAAAAATCCAACGCAACAAATGGACTTTAATTAAGAGGATAAACTTAGATAAGTTATACAATAATTACATTAGTATAAGAAAATTAATTAGTAAACTACATAACTCTTATAATAATACACAATATGGTCACACGTATAAAAAAGAGTATAAAACTTACTTAGCTATAGATGAAAATATTTTAACTACATTAGAATCCAAACTTAATCAATTATTTATTAAACAAAGAACAAAAAGAGGACTCATAAATATCTTAGGAAAATCATTCAAGTTTATCACTGGAAACTTGGACGCAGAAGATGGAGAATACTTTGAGGAAAAAATTAAAAAACTAGAAGAGAATCAACACAAAATATCCCATATAAACGAAAATCAAATATCGTTTATGCAAAAAGCTATACAAACATTTAACAAATCCATGAACACCCTAGAAGATAACGAACTCATATTAACAAGCAGAATTATGCAAATTGAAACCTATATGAAAAAACAAGATATATATTCTACACAAAGTAGAGCTATTGAATTACTTCATAGCACACATAATCAGCTGATACTCGCTATGAATGAAATAATTCGATTACTCAATGAATTAGAAACATCAGTTACATTTGCCAAAATTGGATATCTACACCCCAGCATAATTAACCCTGAGGATTTTCAACACGAGCTTCAACAAATAACTAATATTTTACAAGGACCAGATAAATTACCATATGATCCACAAAACATTTTATATTACGAACAGATTACTGAAATTAAGGCTTATCAAGTAAATAACGCCATAACCTTTATATTAGAAGTTCCCCTAGTATATAACGAAATTTATAACATTTTCCATTTATGGGCATTACCTACTTTAATCGAAAATAACTAATTCAATATTATAATCCCAAAATTCAAATTCCTTGTACTTTCCGATCAATCGTACAGCCTCTTCGACAAACCATGTATTTTACTTAGTGATAAGAATTATTTTTGTAAAAGTTCAGAAACACGGCATATTAATAATGAAATATGTGAAATTCAAATAATATTAAAAGCACATACTTTGAATTGCAGTAGAAATATAATAACTTTAAATGATATGAAAATTCAAGAAATTGAAAATAATCGCCATATAATAATTTCACCATATAAAAATATTGCAAAAATCAATTGTAATAATAATTTAAAAACGACACAAATTCATGGTACTTACACCACTGTGTTAGAACCAAATTGTATAATTTATATTAAAGATTATAAAATTCAGTTACATAAATCTGAAGTAAAAATCAATCAATTAAACAGCTACTTGCCTGAAATTGATAACAACTTTGAAAAGCTTAATAATGAGTTTAAACCACTAGAAATTTCTCACATAAATTTGGATGATATTAACAAACTAAATGATGAAATAAACAAAAATAAATATCAATTATTAGAAATAAATAATGTTAGTAAACATTTTAATTATTGGAATTTAATTATTTACTTTGTAATCATATTAATTATAATTTATATATTATTCCCCAGAATGAAACAATTATATTTGACAATGACCTCAAGAAAGAATAAAGAAGAGAAGGCCACCCAATTAAAAGAAATGCCATTTCGCATATCCTAAAGAGGTTATTGCTCCATCTCGGCCTGGAGGAGTTATGTATAAGATTCTCCTTAATCTTAAGAAATATGATATTATCACATCCCACTACGTGTAGATAACCATATGAAATTTATACCTTTATTATGCATATTGTATTCACTTATTACTTGTCGTTCATCTAATAAAGTCCTCTGTTTTACTATTATACTTTAATTCTATTATTGTAAAGTTTGGAAATGGTTTTTAAAAACAGAGTTGTTACCGCGAAACGCGTAACTCGCGCACACACTCCGCACAGACCACACCGCACAGCACACCACACAGCACAAACCACATAGCACATATCACACAGCACAGACCACACCGTACGCACACGCGCACGTAAATTTGCCACTTACAATGTAAATATTTGGAATGCAAATATCTCCGATCATTATGCACAGAGACCATATGTCTTTCGTGATAATAGCATTACTAATGATATGTATGAATACAAAAGAATTTTTGGCGAATCAAATTATGACATGTTTAAAAATCTACTAAAAAATGAATCCTGGTTTTCAATTTACGAAGCCGCCACTGTTGACAATAAATTCAATAACTTTTTATCTAAATTTTTAGAATACTTTAATTTAGTTTTTCCCTCAAAAAGTGTAGAAAACAACAACAAAAATATTAAAGTGGCGTGGATAACAGAGGATATAAAGAATGCTAAAGAAACACTGAACTTAGCAGAATTTTGTTCCCAAAAATAGATACCCAAACGACTTACACATATTATAAACCTTTTTATACCAGCCTCTTAAAGGAAGAAAAATGTAGATTTTATGAAAAAAAGTTAACCAGTCTGACAACAAATCTAAAATTGTATGGAACATCATTAATAAAGAAAAAGGTAAAGTAAATAACAATAACAGTATATTTAATGGTATAAAGCCAAACTCTGAAATTGTATAAATTCTGCATAAGCAAGTAACCTTTTTAATGAATTTTACTGTACAATGACCCAAAACTTAACGAGCTCTATTGCAACAAATTCAAATTTGAATCATATTAGAAAAAACCCTATTACAATATACATCACTGATGTCACAGTGAAGTTCTAGATATTACAAAAAAATTAAAAAATAAGTGTTGCTCTGGATATGACAATATTAGTAACATATTAATAAAATCAGTAAACCAATACATAGTTGAATCGATATCTCATATTTTTTATGGTATTTGCACAGTATTTTCCCTAAAAGAATGAAATTAGCAATTGTTATTCCTATATATAAAAAGGGAGACCATCTCCTGATTGAAAATCATAGGCCAATTATAACATACTCTCAAGTTTTTCAAATTATTGGAAATTCTCATGTCCTACAGACTAACCTCATTTTTAGAAACTTACCAAATTTTATCAATTAATAAACATGGTTTTCAAAAGAATATCCCAACAACAACAGCAATATACAGTTTTACTGAACAAATTCTGCAATTTCTGGATAATGAAGCTGGCCTTAGGAATATTTCTAGATCTGTCAAAAGATTTTGACTGTGTGAATCACTAGACTCTTTTAAACAAGCTAGAAAAAATAGTCATTCGTGGAATAGCATACAATTTATTTTCAATCGTACCTATCTAATAGACCTCAGCGAGTATATATTCGTGGTAATGGAGTGGAATATCTGTCAGAGCCCAGAGATATAAGTAAGTAAGTAAGTAGGTTTTATTCCATTTCAATTCATATATACAATGTATAAAACAGGTCACAGGAAATAGTACACATTAAAAAAATACATACACAATACATGATGAGCTTAACATAATAAATCATGTTAATATGCAAAGTATTTTTGAAGAGAATATGGCTCCATATTGCATATATATTGGAAGGTTTGCTGAGTGAAACACGTGAGGTTAACGTTCTCATTCAATTCCCTGGGAAGAGCATTAGAAAACTTCAGTGCTGCATAAAATGAGCCTTTTTCGGTAACCGATGAATTGGATAAGCATAACTGTTTTTGTTCCTGGTATCGTATATGTGATTTATGTTCACCTTAATAAATTTTAAATTGTCTTTTTTTTTGAAAATACTAAACAGGAATAAATATATAAACCTGGAATTGTGAGTAGTTTATTTTCTTTAAAACAACCTCTACAAGATCCATCATATTTCATTTTAAGAATTATTCTGATTGCTCTCTTTTGAATTTTAAAAATTTGAGGAAGGTCTGAGGAGCCCCCCCCCAAATTTCAATGCCATATCTGGCTATGGAGTAGAAGTTTGCATAGTATACATTTAAAAGAGCAGACACGTGAAAAGAGTTTGATAAAACTCTGAGAGCAAAGCAAGACTTATTTAGTTTTTTAACTGTAGCTTCAATGTGCAAGAACCACTTGATGTTACTGTCTAGTGTAACGCCTAATAACTTTGTTGATTGTATTGTTAATAGCGGCATTAAATCAGTTAGATACTCAGGTACTTGGATATTTGATCTATCAGTTTTAAAAATTACACAATTGGATTTTGATTCATTTAAAACGAGGTTATTGTTATTAAACCAGATCTGTACTTATGTGGTTGTAATCTCGTTTAGGGTTTTATCCATGATCCATAAATTAGTGTCATCAGCATAACTGACCATTTTTAATTTAACATTATCATCTATTACATTGACTAAGTCATTAATAAAGATTGCAAAAGAAGTGGCTCAAGAACACTTTCTTGAGGCACTCCATAGTTGTAACTCTGATTATTGGATTCATATTTGTTCCCATTGTCTGTAATCTTTTGCTTTCTGTTTTGCAAGTACGATGCAAACCACTGTAAACTAACTCCTCTTATCCTAAATTTGTCTAGTTTGTTTAAAAGTTTTATATGATTTAGAGTGTCAAATGCCTTGGAGGAAAAGTCCACAGACGATTTCCTGACCCTCCAGTGCATTTAACACTGTCTCGACAAAATTGAATAGAGCTGTTTTTTCTAAATCCATGTTGAAAGTCATTAAAGAAAGTACATTTATTAAGAAATTGGATTAATCTATTGTACATGAGAGTTTCAAGGATTTTTGAGAAAACAGACAACAAGCTCACAGGGCGGTAATTACCTAATTCGTTCTTATCTCCTTTTTTGTACAATGGTATTACAATTGCCAGTTTTAATAAATTAGGAAAAGTCCCCTGTGACAAAGATGTATTAAAAATGTTCTTCAGCGGTGCAGCTAGAGCTTGTATACATTTTTTTAATAAATTGGTTGACATACCATCAAAGCCACTTGAATTTTTAGATTTGAAATTTTTTACAATACTGCAAATTTCTGCTGATGTGGTAGGGTATACAAACATGGATCCTGTATTGTTTTTTATCAAGTTGTCATAGTTTATTGTGGTATCAGCTTCCTCTAATTTGTTTAGAAGGTTAGGGATAGTTTCAATAAAAAATAAATTAAACTTGTCTACCAAGGAATGTGGGTCATCCCCTGGTAACTTGCTAGAGTTATGCTTACCAATAGTTGAATTGACTAGGTTCCACATACGCTTGGATTTATTACTGGAGCTATTAATAACCTTTTCATGATATTCGCTTTTAGCTTTTTTTAACCTATCACAATAAATTTTTTTCATATGAGTGTATGCGGGTCTATATTTCAAAAAATTTTAACGAGTTTCAAGTATACATGTCACATTTCGAAAATTATTTTGATATAATTTGCTTAACCGAAACTTTTCATATCACAAACACTGAAAATTTCTATATAAATGGGTTTAACTTGTATTATAACAAAAGTACCGTAAACAAGAATGATGGCACAATAATGTATATAAATAAAAACATAAAACAAAAAGTAGACATTGTTCAAATAAATGAAATCAAAGCATTAAAAGCTGTCTTAGAAATATCCAATAAAAAAATCTCAATTACGGCCCTGTACAAACCTTTCACCAATATAGTCATAATCAAGGTCTTGAACTTTATTTACAAAACATGAGTTTTTATGATCATAATATCCTACTAGGTGATCTAAACATCAATATTCTAGAAGATGACGAGTTAACAAATGAATATAAAGATATTTTATACAATTATGGCTACACATCCCTTATAAATTGCCCTACTAGGGTGTCAAACGATAGTAAGAGCTGTATTGACCATATTTTTTATAAAGGTCATGCAACAAATGATCAGCTGATCCCTGTAGTATTAAAACCCAACTATACTGATCATTACAGCGTAATTCTAAAATTATTGTATATAAACTAAAAAAAATACGACTATAAAAAAAGAAAATAAACATAAAATAATAACAAACAAAAAACTCTTTGTAAATAATTTGAGACAATAAAACTGGGATAATTTTTATGCTTGTAATGACCCTGAAACACTAAGTAATATCTTCATCAATAATATAACAGTAGCAAAAGAAAACGCATCTAAAAAAATAAAAATCAGATACGTTAAAAAGAGAAAAGGATGGATATCGACAAAATTAGCAACATCCATTAAACAGCGAGACGAACTATACCAAAAGTCAATAAATGATCCAAATAATGCATTTATAAAGCAACAATATCAGAACAGTCGAAATAAAATAAATTCACTGATTAAAAATGAAAAAAGAGCGTATTTTCAAAGTTAGATAAAATCTTGCCCAAATAATTCAAAAGTAATTTGGAACACAATAAATAATATAGTAAAACCACAAAATAAAAACACGGACATTACAGAAATTCAAATCCAGGAAACTGGTAACAAAACAACAGACAAAAAAAGAAATTTGCACCGAATTTGTACATTTTTTCACCGAAGTTGGAGAAAAAATGGCAAACGTAATAACAAAACCAGACACACAATATGAAAACTCTTTATTAGAAAACAGTCTTTTCCTGACAAATGTAAACTCTTCGGAAATAAATAAATATATATCGGAATTAAAAAATAAAAAAGCTGCCGGACCTGACAATATAACAGTTGAGCTAATTAAACAAGCAAACGAAGTTATTGCCCCATTAATGTCGCATTTAATAAACCAAATCTTTGAAACTGGTATCTGCCCTAAACACTTTAAAATAGCTAAAATAAAACCAATTTATAAAAATGGAAATAAACTAGAAACAAAAAACTATAGACCTATCTCATTGCTGTCGCACTTGGCAACATTATTTGAAAAATCTTTAAAAAAAAGAATCACAGATTATTTAAACAAATATAATATTCTGTCAAAAAAACAATATGGCTTTAGAGAAAAAACATCAACGGACGATGCGATTGGACACCTTACAGGAAACATCTATCAATCATTAGACAAAGGAAAGCCATCACTATGTGTATTTATAGACTTGGCAAAGGCTTTTGATACTATCAGTCACCCTAAAATGCTAAAAAAACTATACGATTTAGGGTTTAGAGGTAAAATATATCCAGTTTTAAAAGATTACCTAAGTAATAGAACACAAAAAGTTAGCTTAGAAAATTACGAGAGCGACTCGAGAACCATCACCTATGGCCTGCCACAGGGGACGGTCCTCGCACCAGTCTTATTCAATATATATCTCAATGATTTGTTAAACTTAAAAATTGACGGCGAGATAATCTCATTTGCCGATGACACGGTAGTCTTCTTTGAAGGAGATACATGGGATGAAATTAAAACAAAGGTATCTAAAAATATTAAAATAATAAAAAATTGGTTTGACCAGCATATACTTACCATGAACTTAACAAAAACACAATACTTGCCTTTTTGCTCATATAAAAACAACCTTCCACTATACACCAAGATAAAAATAGAAAATACAAATACTGAAATAGAACAGGCAAAACAAGTAAGTATCTGGGCATTATCCTAGATTCGCATATGAAATGGAATTATCAAATAGAATACCTCTGCAAAAAAATTAGATGCCTTTATTACACTTTCAAGCAGACTAGTATAATCCTTGATGAAAAACAACAATTAACTATATACTACGGTCTTGTAGAATCAATAATTAAATACGGCATAATTGGGTGGGGGAGTAAATAAAATAACTTTAAGTCCGTTGCTAAAATGCCATAAGCGAGTATTAAAAATAATGTTTAAAAAACCCATGTTATTTCCGAGCAAAGAACTCTTCAAGAAATATAAAATCCTAAACATACGCCAACTGTATTGCCATTTGATTGTTTTTCTTTTGGTAAAATAAATATTATTATTATTATTATTATTATTATTATATTCAGCTTTTTTTATTACTTATATTTTCTAGAAGTTTAAGTTGATTTTTTAACTGAAGCAATTCAGGTGTAAACCAGTTTGATTTTCTTGACTTTCGAATCTTTCTCTTGATTAATGGGAAATAACTGTTAAAGTTATTGGTTATTTTCAAAAAAATTTTTGTTTTATCATCAACGGAATCAACGTTATATATTCTAGACCTGCCTGTTGTATTTAATTCAGAAATAAATTTATTAACATTTTCGTCATTATATGACCTTGTGTAAATGTATGGTTGCTTTTTAGCTTTTATTAAAAAAGAAAATAATTGTGCTCTGTGATCTGATATCAGGGATTGTAAAACCTGTGTTTTATGGTTGTCAGAAATATTTGCTATAATTATAATAGTCAATGATTGATGTACAGTTTTGGTTGCTAATCCCATATTATTTTCATCAAACGTATGTGTTATTTGACTGGGCCCTTCTCTCGAATGATACTTTGTTTCGTGCTGCAAGAAAGAAATCGAATTTAGAAACTGCTAATCCTAAATTCCAGGAGTTGGGATTAAGCAGTGTTCCTTCAAGAGATATCTCAGCACCTATTTTAAACGGACTAAATTTGGGTCGGTTGTGCTTCGGTGTGATTTTAAAGCATAAGAAGTCATCCCTATTGAACTTTTCATTTAAGTGTACAGTTAATTCCTCAGCAGTTAGGTCCCTATGAAAGTTCACCACATGAATCCATGTTCTCTTAATCACTTTAACTGCTGAAAATTTGTTATCTTCTGATTTCGCATTACCCTGTACAACTAGTTTATTCTGAGCTTTTTTACCATTGGATCCACATTTATTCCCATATTCAACTTGAGTGAAACCATCTCCTTTTTCCCCGCTACTATTATTATTATTATTGAGGTGCGTTTGTCCATATGATGAAGTGCTGAGTTCTAAAGTGATTATGTCATTCATGATCAATTGCCTTCAACTCATTCAGAGTTGATTATTTGGGAGTCACTGGTTTATTATTGATTGCATTGGTTTTTATTTGAATAGGTGTTGTGACTTTTTTTGTTGTTTCTTGTTTTTGTAAAGTATTACTTTTTTTATCTTCTTGTGTTTTGGTTATTTTTAGATTATCCAACTTGCTGTTTATAATTTTTAAATAATTTAATTCTTCCTGTAATATGTAAAATTTCTTATCTATTTCTGAATGAATATAAGTTTTAATTGTTGAATAATTTATATTATCCTTTGCATATGTTGAGTTATTGTTGTACTGATCTTTATTTTGGTAATGTGAAATGTCCTTTTGTAAGTTGGAATTTTTTTCTTTTAATTGTTTTATTATGTCTGCCAATTCAGCATTCAAATTTTTAAGTTGCTTGTTCTCATTTAGCACCTCTTGATACTTTGATAATAAATCATCTTCCTCACTATCACTGTTTATTATGTCACTTTCTTTAATTATAATTTTGCTCTGATAATTTCGCACCACAACAATTAATTCTTGTAGCACAACTGTTATGATATATTTTATTGCACTTTGTACATTTAATTTGCTTTTTAGTTGCATTTTTTTCACAATAACTACACTGATCTTTAGACAACACCTTGTTCTTGTCAGCCATATTGAGTACAATAACAATAAAAAAATAAAAATAAAATAAAACAAATACATAATAATATAAAGTATGTTACCCACTATATAAAATCACTCTTTTAGAAAAAACCTTGTTATTAAAAAAAATCGGAACAAAAGTTTATTCTGACTGAAAAAAAGAAAATGATTGCTTTGCTCAAGTATTCCTAAATATTATCATTTCTAATGTGTTTGTGTTTTGATGGATTAACAGCGCACACCAAAAACAAGATTTGAACCACACAGATATGTTCTCTATGATAATGCCCATTAACTTTCATTTCTTTTCATATTTTTTCAAATAAGGAAAATATAAATGTTTGAATTATTTCTATTTTTTTTATCACATCTCACAAAGTAGGCTACAGTTTTAAAAGTTATTTTCACTATCTTATAGCTCATAAAAAATGGAATAAATTTTAATGAAATAATTTTCTTCTACCATGGATATTAAGTGATATCTGAAGTGGTCCTCATAAAATAAACAGCCTGTATATAGGGTGTCCCTTAAGTGATGTCGAAAACTTCAGGGGCGATTCCTTGGATGATTTTAAGGAAAAAAAGTTTCTATGACCATGAGCCTGGAAATGCTTTACTGCAGTTTTTGCCCTTCAAAATTAAAGAAAAACAAAAGTTTTTGGCATATTTTTAAAATAGTAAATAGCTTAGTAGTAGTAGCTCTTTCACAGAAAACTATAAAAACTTTGAGGGGCATTACTCTGCAAGGAAGTATTTCTGGACCCATGTTCATAATTTTTTTTAAATTATCCAAGGAATACTTTTGAAGTTTTCAATATCACTTAGGAAATATCCTGTATATACATATACTGGACATTTTTCTGCCGACCTTAAATTTTGTGTTGTATTTTTTTACTTTTAGAGGTGGCTAATGACCCATTATTTAAATCTGACAAATGACTGGGGCAATGTGACAAGTCGTTTTTAACATTCAAAACTCAAAAGTAATGCAATGAAGTGCATTTTTTGTTGCTTTGAGTTGGGATATCTATTTTCATAAGCTTACCTGCGGTATAAGATTCACAAGACGATGCATGAAATGTACAGTTTGCATATTCTATTACATATATTTTTTCCGGAATATCCGATGCCGGACAGTCCTCCTGTAGCCTCCGACGCCTCACGGGAGTCGCGCCGGCGCATTACCTACAGATTACAGATTCGTGTGCCCTGCGCAGACGGAGAGAACCCAGAATGGCCTTCTGCATTGGCCTGCCAGCCACTCGGCTGATTTTTGGCAGGCCGATATGATCTTCGGTTCCGAGAGGAGTGTAGGCTTTATCCCTCCGAGTACACCGATTATTAGGACGACCATTTTTACCGAGTAGCCTGGGTATAGCACTTGGAGCTCGTACCGGAGATCGTGATATTTGGTCCGTTTCTCCTCCTCCTTCAAGGTGATGTTTTTCTCCGCAGGTGCCGAGAACTCGATGACATACATCACCTTGAGTTGATGGTCAAGGAGGACTATGTCAGGCTTGTTGGTTTGAATTAGCCTGACAGTCGGGAATGAGTAGTTCCAGTAAATTCGGCGTTTCTCGTTCTCGACAACGGACTCAATATCTCCGGGGACGTAAGGCAGCACTGGTGTCTGGTCTGCCCCATACGAATGCCCTCGATGGAAGTATAGCACTCCTAACGTTGCGTTATGTCGGTGGATGTAGGCCGAAATCGCGTATATGGGGTATGCAAATAGTATGTGCATGAGCGATTCCGGTGCCTGACGGCAGGTCCTGCAGTTAGTCAGGAACCTCTACACGCCACACGTGACTACGATAGACCAAGGTGCTGATAACACCATCTTGGCAGGCCATAATAAATCCCTCGGTCTCCGACTTAAGCCCAGCTGACCTTAAAAAGGCGAATGTCAGCCTGGTCGATAAACTCAGTGTTTCTATGTTCTTATAGAAGACACCATGCTGGGGTTTATCGACGTCCTGCCGAAACAGATTTTCCTGTTCATCAGCTCTAATTCGGGCTTTCAGACGATTTGGCTGAAGTTCAGTGACTGACTCTACATCAGCACCTCGCCGGCCACCTCGCCTGGTGTCGAATGCGAGACCGAGTTCATTTGCTGCTCTTTTTGCTACCTTGAACAATCCCGCTCCCACTCCTACAGTCTCGTGATGTTTTACAAACCGCAAGAGCGGATCTGAGCTCCTGAGTATGTTACATGCCATACCCAGTACTACTCTGTTATGCGTACAGTCCAGGCTCAAGAGTCCTCGGCCCCGTTGACTTGGGAGGTACACACGAGGAACGGGCGATCTAGGATTAATACTTCTGTGAATATTCATCATCTTGCGGGCTTCTCTGTCTAATTGGCGCAGCTCATCTACCGTCCACTTTACTACTCCGAAGGAGTAGAGCAAAACTGGAACGACAAGCATATTAGTTGCAGACACCTTGTTCTTCCCCGAAAGTTCGGAAGATCAAATCTTTCGAAGATGATGTCTGTACTTGCCGCGGAGAGAATCCTTTATTTGTGTTACATCCTGGATGTGCCTTTGTTGCACCCAGATATGTGTAGGTCTCTCCGGCATCCAGATGTCTTATGATACTTCCGTCTGCGAGCTGCGCATCTTCAGAGAATTCCCCGCATCGTCCTCTCTTGAGATGGACGACTGCGTATTTGTCCAACCCAAACTCCATACCGATTGCCCGCGTGTATTCTTCGACCACTCTAAGAGCGTTTTGTAGTTCGCGCTCTCCGGAGGCATAAAGTTTAAGGTCATCCATATAAAATTGATGAGTGACCTTATGCCTCCGGTCTCGGTGATATCCGAGGGTTTGGCGGAGTCCAACAGACAAGATAGCAGTGAGGTGCTGAAGAGGAGAGGACTCAGGGAGTCACCCTGAAAAAAATCCTTTCCTAAATACCACCTGCTCTGTCGTGATCCGCTCTGCACATGATGTTATAGTGAAGCGAGTCTTCCAGAGCAGCAGCAGCTGTTCTATGCATCTCACTAGTGGTGCTGGTACCGCAAGATATTCAACCAAGTGCAACAATAGCTCGTGCGACGTTGTATCAAATGCCTTGCGGTAACCAATCCAGGCCTACGATAGATTCCGCTTGTATTACACAGAATCCTTTGTAATACAGCGGTCTATCAGCAGGCTGTTCTTGCAACCTGCCATGTATCTGCTGGCAGACCGGATCAAAAGACCTCAGTGTCCTAGCATACAAGATACGAGTAAATATCTTGTAGGAGTTGAGGCAAGTGATCGGCCTATAATTCCTCGGGTCGGAAAGATCCCCCTTTTTGGGGATAAGCACAGTACGTCCCTCGACGAACCAGTCCGGAATCTGCTGCCCCTCGTTCAACCATGAGTTGAAAACTCGCGCCAGACGGCGGTGAGTGGAAGGAAATCTCTTCCACCACCAGTTGTTAATGCCGTCTGGGCCCGGGGCAGCGAAGTTCTTGCTACCAACAAGTGCTTGTTGGACTTCCTCCGTACTAATTGCTGGGCACACTTCTTTTGGCTCTTCAAGATATCTGTGGCACAGAGCCTCGAAGTGTGCAATTGCTGGAGTGTCGCTATTGAATAGACGCGTCGTTTCGTAGATTCCTTTCCAGCCATCTTCTACAGTCGGCGGATTATATACAACACCCTGTGGCTCTTGAAAGAGGTGGGGAGGATTCGTACGGAACAAACTGTTTTGCTCCATACACCTCACCCGCATCTTCAACGTTTTCCTTATAGCCATGAGCGTTCGGATCCTATTTAGACAGTGTTGCTTGATGGTAAGCATCACTGTCAGATTTACAGTATAGTGTTGACGTCTTAATTCGGCTGCTATGCGTTGGATTCTGGGAGGAAAAACTCTACCACTCGTCTTGTATTCCACCACACTCTGGATCCGAGAATCGTGTTGTCTGGCCCTCGATTTTTAGTACACGCTGCTTGGCTTTCTCGACCCCGTGATTGGTTGACCTCTCACGAGGGACGATTTGCTTCGGGGCGTTGTACACGGCACAGTTGATTTGCCAGATGTGTGCCTCTTCTGGAAGTTCCTCATTGACGACCGCGTCCATTCTAGCCAGGTCTTGTCGCTTTAGGTTAGCCCTGGTGTTAAGGCTAACCCTCGTCCTTAAGTCTACATCGGTGAACTCTAAAGGTTCCCCATCAGCTGGTAATTGCCGCAGTGGGACTGCGGCTGTCAGTTCTTCCAGCTGACGGGGTGCCCTTACGTAACCTGTCCTGCGCAAGAAGGATACTTGGTCTCTCGAGGTGTTGTTGAGAGAAGGCGTGATGCTCTGGATGCATTTCGCACCAAAGTGCATGCAATCGCGCCAGGTATCCCCTTCGCTCAGATTCGCTACTCTCGCGGCAGGTCAACAAGTCGTCCTTTAGTTCCCTCGTCCACTTAAAGCGTCCATGTACAATTGCATTGTCGTCATCGTTTGGACCGTCCGGTAAGGCCCCTCCCATCTGTCCTAGACCTCGATTCGACTGAGGTCGATTGTGAGGGACCGTCTTCTGTTAGTTGTAACCAGAAGTAGAAGGGGTACCAGGTGGTTAGCCTTGGTACCCCGCGGCTGGTATTTGTCAGGCAGAGTTGCCTCTGCCTGATCAGGGTGCACCGCGCGGAGGTTGCCGGTCCTTTGCACCCCCTATTATATATTATTATTATATTATTTTATGGGCTAAATTTGATCTTTTTCTGTTAAAAGTTGGGACATTTTTATGTGCAAAGTAACATAACATTCCTCTAACAGCTTATAATAGACTGAGGCTGTCTGTCCACTTTTGTTTTTTATCAACCAGTGGTAAAGATACTAGGGATGGGCGTTATATCGATAACTGTTTTAAGTAACTAATTACTGGGCGGTAACCGTTTGATATTGAGTACCACATCGAATTTATCAGTTACTGGTTACTGGTTATCAGAGACAACTGAATAAAATTTATTCGTTTCTCTACGCTGGTTATCTAGCTGTAATCAGCGTACCGATTACTGATACTTATATTCTGTCACATTCTGTACCTTACCTATGTATGCGTTTCTATTCTACAATATTTGTTTTAAGAGAAATTATTTTTGTTATTTTATTCCGAGAACACTTGAATGGTTCCTATGTTGCGTTCGACGTTATGTATTTATTTTAACAGAATATTTCTAACTTGTTCTTAATTCATTTATAAATTATTTCGATTTCCAGTTTTTATTTCACCTACTTCATCGCGTTCCCTTTCAAGGTCGTTTTAAAATTAAATTTGTTTGTTTCTAAAAGTGACGAAATTCAGATGCTGCGTGTTGCGTAACTGCTTGAACCAATTACTTAGAAGTACGTTAACTGAACTGAATATTGTACGTATGTATATTCAGAATTCAGTTAACGTCAGGAGTCACGGGTCGGTATTGTATAAAAATATTGGTAACTAGTAACTATTAAAAATAACGGTTATGGAGAGGTAACTGTAACGGTTATAACTAGTTACGACAAAATAACTGCTTAGGGCGTCAGTAAAAGATACCTACTCGACCAATAACCACATCCAAAAAACAATGCACCCATTATCTCCTCCTTGGATACGCACTTGTCGCGGCGCCACTATCAGTGCAAAACTGAGCTTTATTGCAATCTGCAATAAGGGTCATTATTTTTTTTAAACATTTCCAACAATTAGATTTTCAAATTGTAAAAGTAGTACCTATTTAAAGAATTATTCACTAAACTCGGGTTTTAATAAAACATTGAAAACAACAATGCCATTTTAAAAACACCATGCATTATTTTTTAAAAGTGACCCTTGTTTATATATTTATTAAAATAGTGGGGGTAAAGTCGGCAATTATTCATGTGTAGCTGTATAGTATACATATATGAAAAATCAACTAGAATAACAAGTGAATAATAATAATTATAGCTAAAAAAAAACAGTGTAAATAACAGACATACGATTAAAATATCTCGAAGCCGAATGCACGTTTTTAAAAACAAATTTTTCCAAAAACGGAATTTTCGTTAATAAAATTTATTGTGTTGTTTAGTACAAAGCTATATCAGAACTGAATACAATTAACAAGATGCAATAGAGAATTGGAGAATTACAATGTCAGCATTTAACTAGAGTAGTGCATATTCGTTATATTATAATATGAAATATTATAGGGTGGCATCACATAACTCCTCCATCCCTAAATTGAGGCATATTTCACGGAGTGAAAAATTTTCGAGGGCTTGCCTGGGGTTGATCACCGGTAGTCGTCTGGGGGGTTCCTCGTCTTCTACGTTGGATGAACATGTAAATGGAGTAGAGTCCAATGGAAATCAGGATAACATACACGGGGATTATCCAATAGTTTGCCCATGATTTTTCGGTATGTACGAGTTGGACTGGTCCAAGTTTTCGTTGTTCCTTTTGTTTTGTCCAGTTGAACGTCTTCAATAGTTATTTTGGATAAGGTGGCCACAGGTGACTTGTGGGGAATATTAATTTCTGGCAGGAGCATTGGCTGACCTCTGGTAATATGTTTTTCATTGACATAGTTGTAATCGTTGGTTTCGAATTGGCATCCTGGTGGAACACTGATTAAATAGTTTTCTTCGAGTGTCGTGAAGTCTGTACGTCCACAAACTGTTCGGATTTTTGTTTGATTTGGGAATATGACAATGTAATGAGAATCGTCTACTTGTTGAATCACATTTCGTGTGATTTGTACTGGTACTTATTGGCAGCTTTTATAAGTGGATTCTAATTGTAAGAGTTCAAAAATACAATCTCCATTCTTCATTCCATACGTCAAGTAGTCATTATCAGGGCAGTAGTAATTGGGGTGCAATTCGATACAAGGTACCGATGTATACTGGTAGAAGTTTTCGTTCATAACCAAATAGGTATTTCTTGGAATAATTGTTGTGAGGTTTTGGATAGGAACTGAGTACAGGTGGTAATAAAAAAATGTTTCTGGGTAAACAATAGGAAAATGAATTACGAAAACAATTTTTGTCCCTGAATAATAAGCTTCGATTTCTAATAAATCGTAATATCTATGAGTATTATTTGAAATATGTGAATAAATTAATTGATCGGCTGAATAGTATTTTAGGATAGTTTGTAAAATAGATTCAAGCTCGCCTATTTTTAAGATACTATTGTAAAGTGTTCTTAGTCTAGCAAAAGTTATTGCGTTTTCGATGTCACTTAATAACTGTAGAATTACATTTAGAGTAATGCTAAGTTGATCTAAGACATTTCTGGTTTCTAAACAGTCGTTAAACTCAAAAATAAATTTATTTAATTCACTGCGTATTTTATTCAGGCCAGAAGTTATTACAGCTTGGTTATTTTTAATTAATGTAATTGTTTTATTGAAATTATCGATTATTTCGGTGGTAAGAGAGATTTCCTTGTTTAATTTTTTTAACAATTTCTTTTTGATTGGTTTCGAGATCCATTATTGCTTGATCATAATGAGCAGCATCGTTTGCATCTAAATTACCTGAAATGCTTTTTATTATAGTACCCAATCCATCAATAAGACCACGTTTAACTCTGCCAGTTGGACTTAGAGAATTAAATTTTTGTTCACCTGAGTTTAATTGATATATTAGGGCTCGATTAAAATTTTCTAATTCAAAAAAGTAAGGATGACAAACTATTTTTTATAGCAAGTGTGACATTTTTATATTGTTCTTTAAGTATTTTAATTTCGATTCCAATGGGATTTAAGTCGTAGTAGTGAATGAAAGTATGTTTTAAATTTCATTTTTGCCGTACCTAGTTTATAAGGAAGGACTCCGGGGTTCCTGTTGAGGTTGGTTATTGTTATTTCCTGAAGCATGACCGTCGGCATTGCCAGGATTAGAAGGATCGCGTGGTTCCTGTAACAATTTCTTTTTGTTAGACCGCGGTCTTTTTAAATTTTGTTTATGTAGAACATTACAAGTGGTTCTTATTTTTACATTTTTATTGCGAAATACTTTTTCTTTCGTAAACCTCGGATTTAGTTTATTACGAGTTTTGGTAGTAATTTTTCTATACGCTTCCGAGTTAGGTTCATAAGTCAGGGGATCATGTCGATTTTGTTTTTTGTTACGGCTCTCAATGGTGTTTTCTTTTTTGTTGAAGTAATTGCTCATTTAATGTTATAAATTTCCTTAGTTGTTTCGCGGTGTTCTTGAATGTATTTATTTATCAGTTTTTGGTTTATATCAATGTCAAATGGGTCCTTGGAGTTTAAATGACCATTTATAATATCGATCGGTTTTTGTTTGGTTACCGAATGTATCGCGTTGTTATAACCTATTATCGCATAGGGCATTTGGTTTAAAATATCGATTTTACCTTTATTTATATTTCTAATTACTCATAGGTGTTCAATAATGGTTGAATGGAACCTTTCAATGGGACCATTAGATTGGGGGTTGTTAACCGTTATATAATGCATTTGAATTTGGTGTTTTTAGAAATTCTTGGACCACGGAATTTTTTAGTTCGGTACCATTGTCCATTATTACTAGTGAAGGTAAACCATGGTGTGTCATGAATATTAAGAAAGCTTTTACAATTTCGGTACCTACCATTCCTGTAAGGGGATAGGCTTGAGCATATTTAGAGAATGTGTCAATTATTGTCAAAAATTTTTGTCCTTGTGCTTGAAAATTGTCGATATGAACAATCTCGAAAGGTCGTGATGGTGTAGGAGATACCATCAATTTTTGTATAGGTGGATTTCTATCATATTTATTAGTTTGACATATTTCGCCTGCATTTATATAATTTGTTACGTCATTTTTAATTCCAGGCCAGTAGTTTGACCTTATGCGCGCTTCCGTTTCCAAAATGCCGCGATGGTTTGTTTTACTCTCGTGGTAGTTTTTTATAACATTTTTCTGGTCGTCCTCATTAGTAACGTCCTGTAAAACGGTATTACATTAAACTAATTTGCATGCCAAATTTTTAAAGGTTTTTCTTAAAATTTCACAGATTTGCGGTACATATGATTCATTACTAAAATGAATTGCATAAGTAAATTTTGGATCTAAATAATTTTTGAATAAGTTAATAATATCATTTTCTAAGTTACGTGTTGATATTTGTACATAAAGTCGCCTTTGGAAATATTTGTTTAGATTTGGGTTTTGCAGGGGAGTGCAAAACAAGGTTTATTTCTATTTGAGGATCGAATGAGTTAAGAGATCTCTCTGTGGATGGCATTTCTTGTATCGGTTCTTCGTGACTTGTGTGAACCGTGTCTCCTTCTTCTGGAGGGCGTCTGCATTGGTGTTACTTTTTCCTTTTTTTATAATCGACTTCATAATCAAACTCTTCTAGTTTGAGCCTCCAGCGAACTGTCTTGAATTTGGATCTTTTAGGGACATTAACCATTTTAGAGGTTTATGGTCAATTACGATTTTAAATTTTCGTCAGTATAAATACGGCCGGAAGTACTTCGTCACCCACACGATTGCCAAAAGTTCTTTCTCTATGGTGCTGAAGTTCTGTTCAGAGTCATTTAGTGTTCTTGATGCAAATGACACGGATTTGTCTTTTCCTATTATTTCCTGCGAGAGTATAGCTCCAACGGCTACATTACTAGCGTCCGTTGTTAAAACAAAGTCTTTAGCAAAGTCCGGGTACTGTAGAATTGGCTCGTTAGTTAGTAATTTTTTTACAGTCTTCGAAACATCTTATAAACTGTGGTGTATGTACAATTTTCGCGTGCTTTTTCAAGCAGAGAGTTAATGGTTTTGTAATCCGCGCGAAGTCTTTTATGAATTTCCTGTAGTAACCTAGTAAACCTAGAAATCCTTTAATTTCTTTCGCCGTTTTGGGTATTGGAAATTTATCGATGGCGGCGATCTAGTCTGGGTTTGGTTTCACACCTTCAGGTGTAACAATATGACCAAGATAGGCTACTTCTTTCTTCAGGAATTCGGATTTATCCAATTGTATTTTAAAGTTGGTTTCTCTGAGGCGTTGAAATACTTTTGAAAGGTTGACGATGTGTTCTTGTAAAGATGTAGAGTATATGATGATGTCGTCCAGGTACACCAAGCAAATTTCGTTCTGCAAACCACGTAAGATGTTGTCCATTACGCGCTGAAACGTTGCGGGGGCGTTTTTCAGACCAAATGGCATCCTGACATATTCATAGTGTCCATTTTCGACGTTGAACGCGGTTTTTAGGATGTCTTCCGGATTCATCTCGATTTGGTGGAATCCGCTTGCCAAGTCCAGTGTCGAAAAATAGTTACACCTTCCTAATTTATCCAATACGTCGGTGATATTAGGAAGAGGGTACCTGTCGTCTATGGTCTTCTCGTTCAACTTTCTATAGTCGACGACAATTCTCCACTTTTTTTTACCAGATGCATCCGCCTTCTTCGGAACGATCCATATCGGCGATGACCATGGGGAATTGCTTGGACGTATAATTCCTTGTCTTAAAATTGAATTAATTTGGCGTTCGACCTCCGGTTTATGTACAAATGGATACCTGTATGATTTTGTGTGTACCGGTAATTCGTCTTTAGTTTTAATACAATGTTTTATTTGATTAGTGAAAAACAAGTTCTGGTTCTCTATATGAAAAATATCAGAATACTTTCTGCACAATTTTAACACATGTTCTTTCTCTTCCGCATTCATATGTGAAGTTCGAATTAAATTATTAATATCAGGTACTTTATCGCTAATATTAGTGGTTACTTCCGCATGATATATTTCGTAATTATTTGCTATAAAAGGTATTTTTTTAATTGGGTTTAATAAGGTAAGGATAATTTCTTTGTCGGTTTTATTGGAAATTTCGACTAAAGCTATCCGTTTACCGCAGTTGACAATGTTTCGGGTATTTCACAATTTTGAATTTGTTGATGAGGAATAATGACATCACCGTTTTTTTGATTAACTGGAATTTTTGTCAAAGTTCGAGTATGTGGACTAATTTGTAATTTTAATCAAATTTGTTGACCTGATTGTTGGTAATGTATAGGTAGTATACATTTAGGTGTTACTAGTTTCGAATTTACGAAGTCTAGTTGAGCATTTAAAAGTTTTAAATTGTCAAGTCCTATAAGTCCATCATAAACATTATGGAAATTAAACAAATAAAATTTTAAGTTTTCGTCTTGATTAAATTCCGGGAAAATTGGAATTTCCGCACAATGGTTGTGAGAAGATGTTTGAAATATTGTAGACACAACAAATGGTTCATATGAAATATTTTTATAATAATACTTTGAGGCAACTTCGGGATTTAGAAATGATTTGGTGCTACCTGTGTCAATAAGAAGTTTTAAAGGGGGTTTAGAAATTTGATATGGTAGCTCTTTTTTGTCCGTAGACATATGATATTCTACTATATTTCGGTTGTCGGATTCAAGTCCTCCTGAAAATTTTCACATTGTTCATCGTCGGGGTATGAATAGTCGTATGTTTGTTCGTCGTCACACAAATTTTCGGGTGTCTCGTCATCATATTGGTTGTTATCATAATGTTCGGTATTAAATAATCGTTACGCAGCAAAATTAGACCTTTGATCATTATTTTGAAACGCATTATTTTGATAGGGCCTTCTAAATTGCGAGGTTGTATTTCGGGTAGAAATACTCATAGGTGTTGGTTTGTTTTGTGGAACATTAGAATTTGGCTTCCAAGTATTTTGGGGTTTGCCAAATGTTTGTAAATTAGTAGGGAATTTTTGAGCTGGCGGATTTGGGTGTCTTTGAATATTGACGGGACCGCGAGGAAATCGCGACGGCCCTTGTTGCTGCGCAAAAGGCATTTGTCTTGATTGCACATTCATTTGAGAAAATGCTGGGTTAAAATGATTTTGTGAATAATTTGGGTTATAATAATTTTGTGGATGTTGTTGAACTAAAGGTTTCCTAATTTGAATATTTGGTTGACTCGATCTTTGCAGATATTTGATATTATCTTCCTCTGTAATGAATTGTATGGCTTTGGCTAGAGTAGTTGGTCTCATTGCACGAATTGTGGAACCTAACGGCTCTTTTAATCCAGCCAAAAATGTTGTTAATGCCTGTTTAGTGAAAAAATTTCGTTTACATTGTCTTTCTGCAACGTCGCAGTGAAGATCAATGTAATTACAAATTGTATTTAACAAATGAATTACCTTTTCGTGAAATTGATAAGGCGATGCGTTTGGTTTTTGCCTTAAATTTACTAAATCCTGATTTAAGCAATTTTCGTCTCTCTGATCTCCGAAATTTTGCAATAATGCATTTTTTATATCGTCCCAACTATTACCACCATTAATAGCAACAACTTCTTCCGCCCGTCCTTCTAATTTATTTAGAATACCATTCATTAAAAGAGTATTTTGAAAATTACTGGTGTTTTGTGTGTCATAATAATGAGTTAATATTGACTCGCAAACACTTATAAATCTATGTAGCTTGTTAGGACTACCATTAAAATTTGGAATAACTGATAAGTTTTTCATGTCTAGAGCAGGTGCAGACATTTTTAAATTACTAGTACTTGAAACACTATTAATAAAATTGTCACTTGAATGATTTGAGTCGATCCTCAGATTATTAAAAATTGAAACTAAATCTAACCCTAAATCCAAATTGTTTTCGCAAAAGGAATAAACGGACAAAGAGGAGTCTGACATGAACTGAAAAAATCTACTTACAACATCGGCACAATGTGCATTTGCGTCGGCTGCTAATCCACAGTATTCCTCGATGGAGTTCTATCGGTTAGCACTCAGTATATTTCTTCCAAAGGTTCACTTTTTCGTTTAAGAGTTGAAACTCACAGGATTGTCCTTAATGGATTTTCTACGAAAAATCCGTACGACTGCGCCACTAAAATATCTCGAAGCCGAATGCACGTTTTTAAAAACAAACTTTTCCAAAAAACGGAATTTTCGTTAATAAAATTTATTGTGTTGTTTAGTACAAAGCTATATCAGAACTGAATACAATTAACAAGATGCAATAGAGAATTGGAGAATTATAATGTCAGCATTTAACTAGAGTAGAATAGATAACAGTGCATATTCGTTGTATTATAATATGAAATATTATAGGTTGGCATCACATAACTTACGTGATTCAAGTAAATAAATAGATACAAGTAAAAATAAACATAATACATAACATAAAATATAGTCAATATACATACACATTATACATATATATTTACATATATATACAAACATACATACATACCACTAATTTCTTAGGTGATACATACATACGCACATATACATATAATAGTAAAATTTTTTTATTAAATACGTTAAATAAGATAACATTTAATTTTGTGATAAACAACTAAATACTTAATAAAGAGAGACAAAAATGGCAAACATATTTTTTGTATTCTATATTCTTAAAAAGAATCATGTAAAAATTCACCAATGTTATAATAGCATCCATTAGTCAATAAAATTTGTATCCTGTTTTTAAATACTAAAAATTCATTTATATTTCTAGTTGGCTGGCAATTTCTTATAAAAAATTATGCAATTATAAATTGGTAGCATGATGACGGGGAATACGCAAAAGATTACCATGTCTTGTACTGTGGTGAATAGAACAGTTGTATTCAAATAATTTTTTTTTCTTAACAAATGTTAAACACATAAATATTTATAGTTAATGCAGTCAGTATATTTTACTTTTTCGCTCCTCAAAGTGAGGAAGTTATGTATTTGTGGAAAAAATTTTGAACATTTTTATTGCATTTCTGGACGAATCTCGACGAATTACAAAATTTCAGAAAAAAAATTTTCTGTCTGTGGTTCGGGATAGCAGCTATAGTTTTTGAGATAAAGCTTTCAAATTTGGTACACACATTCTAGAGGTCAAGGAAGAGATTGAGTTCATTGATGAGCAAAATCGGTCTAAAAAAAAATATTAGTGACATTCCACCATGTCTTTTTTGAAACGTCAAAATGTGACTTTTTTGAAACGTCAAAAATTATTTTTATTATAAACGTCACCACACGTCGAGTTTTACTAAAGTGAGGAAGTTCTGATCCCTAAGTAATTGGCAGCGGTTTTTACTTTTAAAAACTTACCTGCAACTTTCGTTATACTTCATGTTAAAAATTAATCTTATTTTTTAATATTTTAAATATATGAAGGAAATTTGCTTTTTAATGTTTCAAAATATTTTATTAGAAACTCTACACGTGTTTCGGCTTTTTAGGCCTTTGTCAAGAGTACAGGGAATACTGAATAGTAAAATTTGTGTCCATTGCTTATATAACTACATCTGGTACCTACTATAAAACTATTGTAAAGTATGTTTTTATAAGTGGAATGTTACTTTATTTTTCAAATCTAAATTATTTTATTTAAAATATGGTGGCCTGTAAAAATTTGTTGTTCATTCGTTAAGTTTTTTTATTATTTTTAACAGCTTTACTTATTTCTAATTGTTCTAATAGATCAAGTTTCTTTCCTTTCTTTTCCGAATGGAGTAATTTGACATTATTTAAATCGATAAAATGATTGTTTTCTATACAATGTGTTGACATGCCCGTACTATATACATTGTTTACAATAGATTTCCTGTGTTCATCGATTCGCTTTTTTACATTTCGTCCAGTTTGTCCAATGTATCACAGTCACTACATTTTAACTCATATACTCCTGTTTTTTGTAGTTTTTCAGTTTTATCCTTATTATTAATTAACATTTTACCTAAATTATTTTTATTTACTGAAATTGTTCTACATCCTAGTTTATTCAGTAAATAAAAATAATTTAGGTAAAATGTTAATTAATAATAAGGATAAAACTGAAAAACTACAAAAAACAGGAGTATATGAGTTAAAATGTAGTGACTGTGATGCTATATACATTGGACAAACTGGACGAAATGTAAAAAAGCGAATCGATGAACACAGGAAATCTATTGTAAACAATGTATATAGTACGGGCATGTCAACACATTGTATAGAAAACAATCATTTTATCGATTTAAATAATGTCAAATTACTCCATTCGGAAAAAGAAAGGAAAGAAACTTGATCTATTAGAACAATTAGAAATAAGTAAAGCTGTTAAAAATAATAAAAAACTTAACGAATGAACAACAAATTTTTACAGGCCACCATATTTTAAATAAAATAATTTAGATTTGAAAAATAAAGTAACATTCCACTTATAAAAACATACTTTACAATAGTTTTATAGTAGGTACCAGATGTAGTTATATAAGCAATGGACACAAATTTTACTATTCAGTATTCCCTGTACTCTTGACAAAAAGGCCTAAAAAGCCGAAACACGTGTAGAGTTTCTAATAAAATATTTTGAAACATTAAAAAGCAAATTTCCTTCATATATTTAAAATATTTAATAATGTTTCACAAGGAGCCAACCGCAGAATCAGTTCAGTGAATTAATCTTAATAATTTTTTTTGTACTACATTTTTCATTTGTAAAATGGCGTAGTAAGCCTTGTTTAATTTTTTACAAACATTATCAACATAGCTATCCCAGGTAAGTCTCATATCAAAACATGTACCTAGGAACATTACTGTTTCAGATAACTTGTTACCATCTACTAGCTGGATATTATCTGAAATATCTCTTCTATTAAAAAAATGTATACACTTTGTTTTGTTCGTGTTATTTAGTATATTGCGTTGACACCAAGTATCAAATTTGCATAACGCACTTTGTATGCTGCTGACACAGTTATTGTGGTATTATCCACATACATTGCAACAATACCACTGGTGATATATTGTGGTAAGTCATTAATAAATAGTAGGAACAGCAATGGTCCCAGCACAGAACCCTGTGGCACACCAAGTTTGACATTATGTACTGAAGATGTGCTACCGTTAACCTTAATGACCATATTTCGCCCTTGCAACTATGACTTAACCCAATTAATAATGTTCGTAGGTAAATCAATACTAGTTAATTTTTTTTATCAAAAATTCATGGTATACTGAATTAAATGCCTTGGGTAGATCGAATAGTAATTGTCATTATCTAGTTTTTGATTAATGTAATTCAGCAAAGCACATGCAGCTGTCTCAATTGAATTGTTAGTTCTAAATTCATGTTGGGAATATTGTTCTCTAAATATGATGCAAGCAGATTAGAAACTATTTTTTTCCAATAATTTGGACAGAGTATTAAGTAGAGATATCTGTCTATAATTATCAACATTCAGAACATCACCTTTTTTATGTAGAGGTATAATCCGTGCAGTTTTAAAAATATTCAGAAAACAACCTTGATATAATGACTGGTTAAATAAATAAATCAGTGGCTGCATTATTAGATCCAGAATATTTAAAATAGTCATAAGCGATAACCCATCTATTCCTAAAGCCTTTTTGTTTTTCATTTGACCTACAGTTTCAATAACATCCTGTTCCGTGATAGACCCTGTGAAAAATTGCACGTTATTGCTAATAGTGCTAGTTGTACAAGTAGAGTTACCAATCGTACTCTTTAAAAAGTACATGTACTCTTTTGGAGCTAAAAATATTAAGTACTCTTACTTGTCTGTTTTAAGCCTCAATGTAGGTACTCTTTTTCGAATAATAACAACAAAATCATGAAAACACGAAATAGATTTACTTAAAGAATTGTTTACACGAAACGAAAGGGGTCAAAACTATGTGAACTAATTAATGAGTTATGTCATAACTTTATCAAAACAGATTCTCATGGTTCACATTCTGTACTTCACAGATAAAATCTAGATAATGTCACTTCTAGTATTACTGTAAAATATTCTAATATTTAGTAACTTTACCTAAATATCACGCTTTTACAGGTAAGATTATAATATGATTTGCAGATTTTCATTTCGTTATTCACACAGTTTATTGATTAGGTATTTGGAGCTTATACAGAAACAGAGTACGCAGAGTAGAGTAGCATTAGTTTTAATTAAGCAAGTCTCGTCACAAATACAATTTTACGAAGAGTTGGATAAATGATACTATATGTTAAAAAAAACCAAAATAGAGCGTGAATCTAGTTGTGAATATTGTAACATAGATAGTTGTTTCTTCCACTTTGGCCCATTAATTTTTTTCCATTCAGTTGGTGGAATTTTTATTTTAACATGTAAAGGATTTCTGTAAATATGTATCGAAAAAATACTTAGTAAGGGCGTTACAGCCCCTCAAAGAAGTGCTTCTGTTAATGGGTTTTTTTCAATATTTCAAAAACAGTTAAAAATAGAATTACGAAATTTGGCACACTATAATGAATTCCAAGATCAAAATTTAAATAAAGAAAAATATTTCTTTACTTTTATTATTCTGTAGTTTCTTTGTAGTAGATCGAAAATTGATTTTAATGCTATTTTATGGTGTGTAACATAAATTTTATTACTATTTTTTAACAGTAAGTTGTTTCGAAAAAATGCAAGAGACCTCTTTTTTTATAAAAATATATAAAATTTTAGGTGTCAATAAAAGTGGTAAGAAACTACAGGCAAAATGGGGGAAATTTTTATCCTACAGTTAGTTGTGGATGCCACTGAGAAAAATTTGAAAATTTTGATCTTATAGTTCGTTTAGATGCACAAAGGTTATAAAGTGTACCAATTTCGTAATTATATTAATCTTAATCTTTAACGGTTTTTGAAATACTGGGAAAACCCATTAACAGAGGCATCTCTTTGAGGGGTTGTAATTTCCTTACGAAGTATTTTTCGCTACGTTTATAGAAAACTTTTGTCTCAAAAAAAAAATATTCTATCACTTGTGTCAGTTTGTAACAATAAAGGTAGAATACCCTGTATATGTTGGATTTTCGATTTCTACTTTATTTAGTGTGAACTATGCTAGTAACCTTATGTACAAGGCAATGATAAGTTTTGCCCAAAGTGGTTACATGCATTTTCCTCAGTGATACTAGAGAAATGACTTGCAAATATATTTAAAATTTTAGATGGATTATTAATCACCTTTATAACTAAGGCTTATTGTATTATTAGTTATTTCTGATCTTCCTACCTAATTTAAAGTTAAATATATTCCAGGATTTATTAGATGCTTCATTAAGTCTTTTGTTATAATAATTTTTTTTTTGCTTATAAATATCCATCAATCTGAACAAACGCTTTTGACCAGCGTCGTTGTCACATGTTTCATGGTTTCCGGTTTCTGTCAAATTTGCATTTGTTTATTTTTTTAGTTTGATTGTTACCGTTTTCTTTATTTTATCGATTTTTGTATATGAAAAACAAATTTTTTCAGAACTAACGATAGTTAATCTTCAAGACAAAAGGTATGTTTCAATGTGTAATAATAACGATTCTTAAAAATACATACAAAATCCTTTTTCTAAAATGCCATCACAGTTTTTCTATTTTTAATGATGTTAATTAATTTAAATGTAATTGCTAATATCTACAAGCAATCTGCATTTTTCCAAATTATATAAAAACATGATATTTGTTCAAATTTAACGACTGACGAATTCGTTAAATTATTCTAACTTTTAGCAGACAAATTGTAGTTCATGTTTTTACTTTTTCACCTGTCAACGAATAAAGTTTGTTTATATCTCGACATCACTTCACCAAGCATGAATTTGCCTAAAGCAGTGCTGACTGGATTCATATGAATTATAACGATGACGTAACGGCACTCTTTCATGATGTCGATAATATCTATCTAGTATGTGTGTTATATAAATTATAGGTTAAAAATAATGTTATGTCAATAGACATTTATTGACAATTTCTTAATGTTTTTACCGGTGTGAAATCATCCACAGCCATATTTTAAGGTAGGACTATAAACGATAAAGTCGTGGCTATAAAATAAAATATTGCAAATACTTAAATTCTTGTTAGTATTTCGAAAAACTCCACCTTATTTCTATTTATAAATATCTTTTGATTTCTTTCACCAACACTGCTTATCACAAACGAGGCAGGAAATTTAGAAATGGGGTAAAATAAAATAAGTTATAATAAAATAAAACAAACATTTTTTAAATATCTTTCATTTGCACAAATAATATATATGTAGACTTGTTAAAAATCATAAAGTCAAGTGTTTACAATCACCATACTTAATGTTAGACAAGGTCATCCAGGTAAAACATAATAATCATATTTCTAAATACTTCTAAAAATGTTTTGGTTGACATGCAAAAATTTCGATGCAAAATTGTTATAAACAATTGAATTTAACCTAACCACTGAAATCATTTATCAGCCCGTCTAAGGGGGTGTAAAGGGGTTAAAATCATTAAAAATTATATTTTCGTAAATAATCCTTGACCCGGTGAATATTCCTATGCAGAATTATTCGTAATAATGAAATGAATTAAACATAACCACTGAAATCAATTGTCAGTCCGTCTAAGGGGGGTGTAAAGGGGTAAAATAATTAAAAATCATATTTCTCTAAACAATTCTTGACCTGTGAAAACTTCTATGTAAAATTAATCGTAATAATGAAATTAATTAAACGTAACTATTAAAATCATTAGTCAGGTGGTTTGGGGGTATATTTCCGTAAATAATTCTTGACCTGTGAAAATTTCCATGCAGAATCATTTCTAACAATGAAATAAATTCAATCTAAACATTGAAAACATTTGATGATGATTTGATGATTTTTAACCCCTTTACTCCCCCCTTAGACGAGCTGACAAATGATTTCAATGTTTAGGTTAAATTTATATCATTGTTAGAAATATTTCCGCATGGAAATTTTCAAAGTTCAAGGATTATTTATGTAAATATGAATTTTAATATAATTTACCCTCACTTTTTACCCCTTCAAACCACCTCACAAATGAATCTAATGGATACGTTTACTTCATTTCATTATTACGAATAATTCTGCGTAGGAACTTTTACAGGTCAAGAATTATTAATGGAAATATGATTTTTAATGATTTTACCCCCTTTACACTCCCCATATATGGACTGACAAATGATTTCAGTAGTTACGTCTAATTCATTTCATTATTGCGAATAATTCTGCAGAGAAATTTTTATGGGTCAAGAATTATTAACGGAAATATGATTTCTAATGATTTTAACCTCTTTACACCTCTTTAGACGGGCTGACAAATGATTTCAATGTTTAGATTGAATTTATTTCATTGTTAGAAATGATTCTGTATGGAAATTTTCACAGTTCAAGGATTATTTATGTAAATATGATTTTTAATATAATTTACCCATACTTTTTACCCCTTTAAACCATCTGACAAATGATTTCAATGGTTACATTTAATTTATTTCATTATTACGAATAACTGCACAGAAATTTTCACAGGTTAAGAATTATTTACGGATATATGATTTTTTAATGATTTTAACCTTTTTACACCCCCTTAGATGGGCTGACAAATGATTTCAAGCTAAAATTAATGACTTCGGTATACCAAAAAGCAGTGTGCTAGGACCTTTATTATTTTTAATTTACATCAATGATATAAAGACACACCATGAATGTGACTTCATACATCTTTTTGCAGATGACACTCTCTTATCAGTATCCAGTAAGGATTAAGTATGGCAATAAACAAAATTAATAAATCTCTAATTCAAAAATATTTAAATACTAATAAGCTAAACGTAGCAAAGACTAAGGCCATGATATTAACAACTTCTTTTAAATATAATACCACTGATTTTCAAAATAATAAAATTAGAATAAATACTAATACAGTTGAATTTGTAACTGAATTTAAGTATCTTGGTTTTATGCTGGATAATTACTTATCACTTAATGCTCATTATAATTATGTATACAAAAAAATATCGAAAAAATTATACTTTTTTACTAGAGTATCCTGTGATTTATCTCCCTACTCTGCTGTTACTATTTATTACACAATCACTTTGAATATTGTGCTAGTCTAATGTACTCCTTTAATGAAAATAAAATATCAGCCCTTCAAAAACTGCAAAATCGTTGTATGAGGATAATTTTAAAATGCAGCAGATACACTAATATCTCGCTTATGTTAAACACATTACAGTGGATGACAGTGCGTGATAGATTATTTTGTGTATCTATGACTTGTATCTTCGAAGTATTAAATAATTTGACTCCAAATTATTTACAAGAATTTATTACCTTTAATTTCCAAATACATGACTATTCAACAAGAAATAGAAACAACTTATATGTACCTAGAGCTAATTTTGCTAATACTACAAAGATGTTGTTTTATAAAGGTTTAGATAATTATAATAAACTTCCTATCTCTGTAAAAAAATTCAGTAACTCTTCAGGAATTTAAATCTAAAATTAGTGAGTACATTAAGTCAAGGTGATTTAGTAGATTGTTATACGTTATATTATATAGAACTTAGGTCAGTTTTATTTAAGAGATATAGTTAGTTTTATAGGTTCATATATCTTTATCAGAAATAATTTACATATAGTATACATGTTACCTAGTTATACTTTGTCTTATTTTTTTTTCTTTTTATTTTTATTATGTATTATAAAATGTTATATTCACAACTACCGTTCATCGTATGTATATTAGGAATTACCTATTAAATCAATAAAGATTCTTCTTCTTCAATGTTTAGATTGAATTTATTTCATTGTTAGAAATGATTCTGGATGGGAATTTTCACAGGTCAAGGATTATTTAAGTAAATATGAATTTTAATATAATTTACCCTCATGTTTTACCCCTTCAAACTACCTGACAAATGATTTTAATGGTTACGTTTACTTCATTTCATTATTACGAATAATCCTGCATAGGAATTTTTAATGATTTTAACCCCTTTACATCCCCATAGGGCTGACAAATGATTTCAATGTTTAGATTGAATTTATTTCATTGTCAGAAAAGATTCTGCATGGGAATTTTCACAGGTCAAGAATTATTTATGTAAATACGAATTTTAATATAATTTACCCCTTCAAACCACCTGACAAAAGATTTTATTGGTTACATTTAATTAATTTCATTATTACGATTAATTCTGCATAGAAATTTTCACAGGTCAAGAATTATTTAGGGAAACATGATTTTTAATGATTTTACCCCCTTTACATCCCCATAGACGGACTGACAAATGATTTCAGTGGTTACATTTAATTCATTTCATTATTACGAATAATTCTGCATAGGAATTTTACCATTGCAAGAATAATTTAACGGAAACATGGTTTTTAATGATTTTAACCCCTTTACACCCCCTTAGACGGGCTAACAAATGATTTCAATGGTTAGGTTAAACTCAGTTAATTGTTTGTAACAATTTTGCAACAAAATTTTTGCAGGTCAACCAATAAATTTTTTGAAGTATTTCGAAATATGATTATTATGTTTTACCCCTTTCATCCCTTGGATGGCCTAGTCTAACATAGAGTATGGTTATTGTAAACACTTGAGTTTATGATTTTTAACAAGTCTATATATACATATATATATATATATATATATATATATATATATATATATATATATATATATATATATATATATATATATATATATATATATATATATATATATATATATATATATATATATATATATATATATATATATATACAGGGTGGGGGCAATATAAAGGGTATTTCATTTGAAAAAATTGAGAAAATTCAATTTAATAAGTTCTTAATTGAAAAATAAACACTTATTTATTTATAAAACGAAGACTAATGTTCTTGGTAAGGTTACAGAAAAGTGCTCATAAATCGAAAACGGTGTGCATTAGGTATAGAGTATATACCTTTTTAAAGAGGTAAATGTATGGCCTTTCCGAATCAGTAATAATATACACGGCATTCCATTTAAAAAAAATTGACTTTCGTGCATTTTTCCAAGTCACTTGTAGAAAGCGTTCTCTAACTCACCCTGTATGTTATTCGAAACATTTGATTAATGGAGGAGATGCCCCCAGGCCTTGCCTAGCCGCAACTAGAAAATTATCTTTTAATTGCTGCGTAGGTAGGAGAAAACACGATTTACTGAAAGTCAAATTTTTGGCAATAAATTCAGAAAAGAATTATTATCTCGAAAACGGCTTGAGATAGGTATAGGGAAATATTAATAAAAGTTACTCAGAAAGAGACGACGATCCAAAAAAACGCAAAAATATATAGGGTATTCTATTTAAAATAACGAAGATGTTGCCAGTTTTACGTTTAAGTGGCAACACCGCACTTTCGAAAATATTTTAGTTGGAGAGATCATACTCGATTATCTTGATACCCAAAATTTCAAAGCAATCGGTTGATCCATTCTCCATATACTTCTAATACTCCACCCACCGTGGCTCACCCTGTATATGTATACATATATATACGGTGCGGCAAATTCAGATATTTCTCATTAAATATTCTGCTGAAGTTCTGCTGATAATCTTATTGCCCTGTCCATGGATAATAAACAAATCAATTAAAACCGTGTTTGTATAATTATTTTCTGCCATATTTGTGCTACATAGCTATTCAAATTAGGTGCAAATATCACTAACGTCAAATTTATTTAGAAAAATAACATCTGTTGTCATTACAAAATGACAAAACAAAAATTTCATGGCCCACCCGTTATGATATACCAGAAGACTAATATTCTTGGTAAGGTTACAGAAAAGTGCCCATAAATCGAAAACGGTGTGCATTAGGTATAGAGTATATTACCTTTTTAAAGAGGTAAATGTATCGCCTTTCCGAATCAGTAATAATATACAGGGCATTCCATTTAAAAAAATTGACTTTCGTGCATTTTACTAAGTCACTTGTAGAAAGCGTTCTCTAACTCACCCTGTATGATATACGAAACATTTGATTAATGGAGGAGATGCGTCCAGGCCTTGCCTAGCCGCAACTAAAAAATTATCTTTTAATTGCTGCGTAGGTATGAGAAAACACGATTTACTGAAATCAAATTTTTGGCAATAAATTCAGAAAAGAATTATTATCTCGAAAATGGCTTGAGATAGGTATAGGGAAATATTAATAAAAGTTACTCAGAAAGAGACGACGATCCAAAAAACGCAAAAATATATAGGGTATTCTGTTTAAAATAACGAAGATGTTGCCAGTTTTACGTATAAGTGGCAACACCGCACTTTCGAAAATATTTTAGTTGGAGAGATCATACTCGATTATCTTGGTACCCAAAATTTCAAAGCAATCGGTTAGTCCATTCTCCATATACTTCTAATACTCCACCCACCGTGGATCACCCTGTATGTATATATATATATATATATATATATATATATATATGTATACATATATATATATATATATGTATATATATATATATATATATATATATATATATATATATATATATATATATATATATATATATATATATATATATATATATATATATATATATATATATATATATATATATATATATATATACAGGGTGAGTCTTAAGTGCGTAGTTATATTTAAACCACCGATTCTTGACATCTGTAGAAACCCACTGACACATTTTTTTTCTCTTAATTCCCACGTAAAATTGAGTTATCGACTTTCAAAAAAATAAGATGAAATTGTTTTGGAACTGCTGATTACTAGAAACATTCCTCATTTTATCTGAAATAGTGCATTGACGTTTAGCAGTGTTGCCGCATTTCATATACAATTTAAATAATTACCTACTTATGCGATTAAGTGCTCCATTTGAAATAATTTTTAAACATTTTAAAATACCTTTTAATATAAGAAATGTACAAGTTGCCTTTTTTCTTGCATCAATTAAACTTTCAAGTGTTTCGTAAACTAAAACCAAATTTTCCGATAAACAGTAAACACAAAATGCTACTGACAATTTTAATTTCGTTTTTTTCAAAGTTTATAAAAGAATTATTATTTTTTAACAAGTAGTAGTTACTTACCCTGCGATTATAATAATTTGAAGTAATCCTGTAATTTATTAATAAATAAATCGTTTTCTAAGTCATATGTTCGGCTGGTTCATTGACCTGATATGTAGGTCAATGGGCGAGTTACACTAACCTATCTTTTAGGTACATTACATTACCAACCAATTTATGATTCAAATTACAGACATCAAGCATATTCCTATAAATTAAGATGGAAAATCTAGTTCAAATCAGTAACTAAAAGTCACTAAATAAAAACAACTACGTAACTTTATTTGTAAACAAAATCCAAGCTTTGACGAGAACTATTCTAATAACAAAAAACACTTTTAGGTACTGTTAAAATATCGCAAAACTGAAATAAAAACAAGCACAAAGAGAACAACACGCACTTAAATCGAAACTAAACTTATTCTCGATTTACCAAACACTTAATGTCAATGACGCTAAAGACGTTTACGTAAATTCACTCTGAACGATTTCCAATTATTATTTTCTCTATTGCTATAAGAATAACAAAGACAGCGAGAGTGAGTTGGCCTCTCCAGGTATATTTTCGTAAACCGCCATGACCGATAAAGAAACAATAATTTGCTTGTTTACATATCAACATAGATTTATGAAAGGGGGAGATAGAACATAATTCACGGCGCACGCTGCCAATTCTCCCACTGCTGGCACCCACCAATCACAGGCAGTGTGTCGGTATCTTCGACAGTTCGATAGCATCCATATTGTATTTCGATGTTCGTTGTGGAAGTGAGGTTTTGATTCAGTGACTATTTTTGTGACTATATAGCGTGAAAAATGCCCAGGTGCGTTATAAAAAGTTGTGTTTACCACAAAACTGCAAACTGTGTGAGGGATAAATCATCTATTCATTTATTTCGGTAAGTTACATAATAAACATGTTTGTTTTGGAGGCCATATTCGATTGTTTAAGGAGACACAGAGCCGTATTTCCCATTTCCATGAGATTTGCAAAGATAATTATTAATTATTGCAATAATGTGGATTAATCAAAGGGGATGAATATATTTAATGTTGGCAGTAGCACGTTTTATACGATTTTACATAATAGGTACTTTAAGATTGTATTATTTTTAGTGTTCCAAAGGATACTGAGAGAAGAGAGGCTTGGAGAGTATCTTTAAATTTGGAAAAAGAAGATATGTTTGTGAATTCCAATGTATGCCACTTACATTTTACCCAGGAGTCTTATGATTTTGAGAAGTCACCTTTTTCACTCCATTTAAAACACCTATTTTTGACATTACGGTAAGTAGATTCGAAAGAAATATATATTAGTTTATTCAGATCACTAAAATAACTATTATTAAAAATACAGTACCTACCTACTTAAATTATTAAACAAAAAGTTAATAGTGTCCAAAAAATTACCTTTTCCGAAGTTCTCAAATATTTACTTACATAAAATTTTATAAAAATTAGAAACGTATTTAAAGTTTTGTGCCTAAATTATTTTTACAATAATGTATTTATTCATAACTTTTGTTTATTTACTGTTTCCATATGAGCAGAAAAATTATTTTATAAATACCTATTAAATTTATTCGAGAATATAATTAAAAAATTGGTGTGTATTATTTAGGTATACTATTATTTTCAAATATATTTTTTCGAGGATTTATTTTTGTGATTTTCTTACAAAAAAACAAATCAATATAGAAAATGTAAAATTTTCCAAGGGCCTTTAATTTTTTTTAAATTCAGGTGAATGATGTTCAATAAAGCAGAAGGATAGTTCAATTAGAAATTTTACATTCGCAATATTCATTTATTTTTTCTGATTGCAAATTATGAAAATTGAGAAAAATCCATAAAACTTAATATTTTTCGATAACTCCTAAAATGAAGTCTACAGGGGGGCTCGACAGGGGTAGTGTCAATATATGAAGAAAAACCCCGTAGATAAAATATCAAAAGGATTTAAACAATATAAACAATAACACATAGGTATAATACATCTTATTTTTTATAGGATACTAGTAAAAGCTTGACCGAAACTACAGCTGTTTCATCTCAACCATCGACGAGTGCTGCTATATCTTTGTTAAATGAACCACGGCCATCAACAAGTACTGGATTTTATCAGGACATAGAAAGGACAGAATTGCCACAAAGGTCATTTACTAGTTTGGGTTTTGTGGAAAATAAAACACCCCCAAGTTCTCCTATTCGAGGGCATTCTAAAGTAAGTTAACTAAGTAAAATTTATTATTGATTACTATTACTAAGTATTTTAACTTATTGAAAAATAAAGTATACTTATTTAAAAAACATTAAATAAGTTGTTCAAATTGTTCAGTCAGCATTGCCAGGGCCTTTATTATTTAATATTGGCATTCAGTAAGTAATAGAAGTATGTTAAATTAAAAAAAAAAAAAATAAACATCTTACGTAAAGTAAGTCTTCATTCAATCTATAATCAAAAATCAATAATAGTGCCAATATTGTTTATTAATTATGTAAATTTTTTTAAGGTTGAAACACCCCGAAAACGAAAACTGAAGTCTCAGTTGACTAAAGCTCGTAAAAAAATTAAGAGGCTTAGAACAAGTCTTCGCCATTTTAAGAAAAGAGTTGCTAGGCTTGCTGAGGTGATTAAATCACTCAGTGGCAAAGTCACCGATGAAACATTAGAAACTTTGTGTAAGATACGACCTAATGAAGAATTTTTGCAGACAGATGTACCATAAACATAAGTATGGCGAACAGCTTAAAGCCTTTTTATTAACTCTTCATTATGATTCTGTTAAGGCATACAATTTTGTTCGTAATACTTTTAATTCGGCTCTTCCTCACCCAGACTATATTGTGGTGGTACAAAAATATAAATGGCGAGGCCGGATTTACAGCAGAAGTTTTCGACCTATTAAAAATCAAAGGACAGAATACAGATTATAAACTTATTTGCAGCTTAACTGTAGACGTAATGACAATTCGTCAGCATGTGGAGTGGTATGGAACGAAGTATTACGGATTTGTAGATTTTGGAGTAGAAACTGAAACTGACTGTCATCCTGTAGCCAAGGATGCACTCGTGTTCATGCTAGTTTGCATTAATGAGTCATGGAAGCTTCTTCTTGGATATTTTTTAATAGATAGTTTAACCGGTCAACAAAAAAAAATTTAGTGCTACAGTGTCTAAAGTTAGTCAATGAAACGGGGCTACTGTTGGTTTCGATATGTTTTGATGGAGCTACGAACAATGTTACGTTGGCCAAACAGGGTGTAATTTTGATCCCAAAAATATACAATCTACATTTGTTGATCCCAGTTGTGGCAGAAGAATTGCAGTCTTTTTTTACCCCTGTCATATGATTAAATTGTTAAGAAATTTGTTAGGAGATAAAAAAAAATATTATTGATGATAACGGTGATATTATTCAGTGGGAATATTTAGTAAAATTAATGAAATTGCAAGATGAAGAGGGTGTTCATTTAGCTAATAAATTGAGAAAATAACATATATTCTTTAAAAACAAAAAAAATGAAAGTTAAATTAGCCACCCAACTATTTAATACTTCTGTAGCACATGCTTTGGAGTTTTTAAACGAAACTTTAAAATTAGAGCAGTTTAAAGATTGTGAAGCTACAGTAAAATTTATTAGATGTATCAATAACTTATTTGACATCTTGAATTCCAGAAATATGTATCGGTATGGTTACAAACAGCCTGTTAACAAACAATATTTTGAGGGTTTTAATAAATTTTTGTCAGAAACAGCAGACTATTTAAAATCTTTGGAATCAGCGATTGGCAAACCTGTTTGAGAGAGTGTAAGAAAAATGGGGGTAATAGGATTGTTGTTTTGTATCGAAAGTATAACATTTCTCTATAACAATATTATTGAAGAAAATCAATTATTGTTGTATATTCCTACTTACAAAATTAGCCAGGATCATGTTAAAACTTATTTAAAAACCTAAATAAACTTTGTTTTTTTAATTATATTGATACATAGGTTTATAGAGTACTATCTATTATTTAAAATGCACAATGCATAGGTTAGCTAATATAAAAATTGTTTTTTTTTTTCAATAAAATCACTTTATTTTCAATACTAATTTTTTTATTTGAATTATATTTTAGAAGCCAAAATAAAAAATGTATATGGTTTTAATAAAAATATTTAAATAGTCTGGATGTTCTTTATTGTGTTATTTAAAGAAATATACCCAAAAAGAACTACAAAAAAAAAGCATCTTATATTTGAGACACAAAAGATTACATCTAGTTAAATAAAAAAATAAATATAAAGCTAAAACTTTCTTAAATACCTTATTTTTTAGTTCTTGCAAAGAAATTAGGAGTTAAAATGTTTTGTTTCTTGTTGTACCTCTACAATATAATGATATTAATATATTATTATGTTGTATACATAAAACCGTTTTATGGCATTGTAATGACAAAAAATACCCAGAAGAATACTATAAATTAAAATAATGCTGAAAACTAAAACAAAACTGTTACTGATGCTAACCTCTAAATTGTATCAGTTGTAATTGTAGTTCGTGTTTACAAGTGCAGTGATAATTCAGTGGCGGCTGGTGGATTTAGGCTAAACCATATCTCAATATTGGAGCATGGAATCCAAACATTATTTTAAGGCACGGCTACCAGTACTGAATGAAAAAGTTTTGAAAAAAAAAATTAAATAAAAATTGAGAAAAGGTTACAAAAATACTCTGCCGATCCAGATAACTTCTAGACCATTAGTAAAATATTTGCAAACTATTTTCTTTCCTAATCAGAAGGAAAATTTATCACTCCGGTTTTTTGGTTTTCGAAAATTGTGATTTTTTGGAAAGTTATGACATTTTAAAATTTAAATTCTTCATTGTGTAAATTTCAGATTGTCATAACTTTACAAAAAATCAAAATTTTCGAAAACAAAAAAAAAAACGGGGTGATAAATTTTCCTTCTGATTACGAAAAAAATAGTTTCCAAATATTTTACTAATGGTCTAGAAATCATCTGGATCGGCAGCGCATTTTTTGTAACTTTTTTTCTATTTTTTTTCAATTTTTTTTGCAAAACTTCTTCGTTCAGTAACTGGTAGTCGTGCCTTAAAATATTACTTGGGTTCCATGCTCCAATACTGAGATATGATATAACCTAAATTCACCAACCGCCACTGTAACAATTAATGTTTCATCTGTGGGAAGATTGCAACGAGTAAAGTTGTGACATTGTAATTGTGATATTTTTATTAGTGATTAGTGTTATTCTCGGAAACTGTAATATTATTTAATAGTTATTAGTGTGTGTTTTAGTCCTGTTATTGATTATTATTAGTGATTTATTTTTGCTGTGTACCAGGGTATGTGGATTATTTATAGAAGAGATTATTTTATTTCAATTAGGTACGTGCAGAATGCCAATTTTTTATTATCTATTTCAGTAGTATTAGAATTTTTTTATAGTTTAATTTATTTATTAAGGAGTTTAAGTTTTTGTTTTCAGAATTTATTGTTAATTTTACTAACATAGCCTCACCCAAACTAACACCCCAACCACTTCCTGGCAGGTAAAGCTCATACCTCCACGTGGTACTTACTGGGCAACAATAATAATTTCTTATTTAAAATTTTTTTTGTTGGCTAAACTGGACAAAAAATAATTCTATTGTGGATGGATTATAGCAATTAATAATTTAAGTGAGTAATCATAATTCATTATTGCAAAAGTATTATATGATCTTAATACGGTCCTGTCCCACCAGACTTGGACGTTTGATTGATTCATGGAACCAATCAGTTTCTCTCAAAAGTGAGACAGACAACTTATAACCTCGCATTATATGAATTGCGAGCAAGGAACTTGTTAGACGACAGAGAATATACTCGCCTAGCACGCGGGTTCGAATCACTTATTTTTTTTTTTTTAAATAAGTATTTTTTAGTTCGTTAGTAAGATTTATATGAAGATTACATTTTTTCCTTGCCCTTTATTATAGTTTGTTTATTTTTACTACATTTTTTTCCTTGCCCTTTATTATAGTTTGTTTATTTTCACGGACATCGTCGGGTATGTAGTCCTAAGTCTGCGTTATTTCAATACTCGCAACTGATGTTTCTGTGCCATCCACGTGTTAAGTAAACCAATCTACCTTTCCGTTCTTTAAAGTATATGCTTCTTTATAAAATGATTATTTTCAATTTTGTTTCATTTTTAGTAAAGTGAAACCAAATTACCAGATGTGTACTAATTTAAAATAGATTTGTGCGGAACGCTGACAGTGGCAACACTGCCTTGAGTTACGTAATTTCTATGAACGGTGTTTCCACAGATATCCAGTGACCATCAAAATGTCGGTTGCCGGAGGACGAAAAAAATTATCAGAAATTCAAAAATTTTTTTTGTTTAAAAAAATTTTTTAACAGTGCCAATCAATTGTACTCGACGAAATATATTGAGGGTTAAAATATAACTACGCATTTAAAACTCACCCTGTATATATATATATATATATATATATATATATATATATATATATATATATATATATATATATATATTTCAGACACCGTATAGTAACTTAGATTATATTCTAGACTATCTCAGGATATCATATTTCACTATGTGACTGATAACAAATTGCTGCTTATTTTATTGCTAACTGCTTAATTTGCATTTCCTTTGTTATAAGCTTGGGAATCATTGTTTATGCTGAGCAAGTACAGCCTTCTACGCTTATAAATTAAATTCGTATCTTTTATTTACTCAGTTGTTATACTCACTTTTGACATGTCACATTAAACATATATTAAATTAAATTCATTGTATTTTTACCAAGACTCAACGTTGAGTCCATGTTAAATAAATAAATATTTTTTTAAAACAAGTTTACGCAAATCATAATCTAACAATTGGCGCAGTCGGTAGGATCTGAAAACATTGCAGTTCGGGAGCCTAACTAGTTGTCTAACCCTCCAAGAGAACAAGGAATCCATCTTCGACAAGGTGCCTAACTAGTGGACAGGACCTGCTAGAACAAGGAGAACTTCTTAGCTGCGGTGATGGATCCCAATTCTTCAACAGAAAAGAACCTACTCCATGAAGCAAACCATAGAGTAAGAAATATTATAAGAATCATCTCGCACTATCATTTTAATTTTTTTTATCAAGCAACAAACAATTTTTATTATTATTTTCTTTCACTTTTAATTTTTATTTTATTTGGCTCTGACATTTCTAACTGTATCCACTAGCTACATATACGTGTGTAGAGGTGAGCGTGACGTACAGTTCGACTTAGAGACCAAACTAATTTTTACATAAGTGCATAATTATTTCTATTATCCATTATTATTATTATCCCATTTACAATTATTCTACAAATAATAAAAACCGCATTACACCGTTAATGCACCACTAAAGCAAACAAACTTTAATAAGTGCATAATTTTAATTAAGAAATACTTTTAATATTTTTCCTTGATCACCTAAATTGATCAATTATTTTCTAAATAATTTCTAAACACTGAGCAACAAAATGCCAGACTCAGTAACAGAACAAGTTGAACCTTACAAACTATCTGAAATTTTTTCCATAATACCGGAGTTCGATGGTAACCCCATCGCTCTACAAACTTTTCTTGATTCATGTATTTACGCCCACTCTATGGCTGTTAGAGATCAAAAATTATTGTTAACGATACGTATAAAAAATAAATTGCGTGGCAAAGCTGCCGAAATTGTAAACTCTCGTAACCCAGCTACATGGGCAGAACTAAAATTCTTATCAGTCTCATTTTGGCGACTCGAGAGATCTGACATCCCTCATTCAAGATTTACAGCGGATTCATCAAATACATAACGAATCTGCGTTAACATTTATAGCACGGTTACAAACGCATAATGCGAAAATGCATGCTGCAATTCAAAAACAACATTTTACTGCGGAGCAAAAACAAGCGCAAAGCGACCTAATTGAAACAATGACGCTAACTACTTTACTCACAGGTTTAGAACCAACACTAGGCAAAATTATTCGTGCCGGAAATCCTAAAAATATGCTAGACGCTATAATTCGTATTAAAAGAAAATTACAGCTATCTTATTTTGAAACTTAAAAATTCCCAAAAAATAACGTTGCCACAAATCCAATTCAAAGTCAAGTAAAAAGGCCAAATATTAATTTTCAAAAATTCTGTTCATTTTTGCAGAAGAAATGGGCATACTATAAACGAATGCCGAACAAGGCAACAACAACAACAACCTTCAACTTCTCAAAATTTCAATAGGCCAAATTTCCAAGGAAATTTAAGCTATCAAAATTTTGCACAATCAAATCATTATCAAAGAACATTTCCACCAAACCAATATCCAAATCAATTTCAAAATCAACAACCGAGCTCTTCTCAACAGAATAAGACAGCCGTAAGACCGAATCCTAATTATAATCCACAGACAATCTGTAATACAGCACAACCCCAATTTTAAACGCTTCAATAATCAACCAAAAACCCATCATTTAAATTGCGCAACTTACGATAACCAGTACACTGATCAATACGAAAATTATTCCTTTGATAATTAAGTACAAAATGAAACTTGTAATATTAATAATTTTCAACATGAACAAAGTGAGGAGAATTATACTACTAATTCTCAGGACACTCACTATGAGAATTATACTGCTAATTTTCAGGATACTAACTATGGGAATTATACTGCTAATTCTCAGGATACTTGCTATGAGGATTATACTGCTAATCCTCAGGACTTTTACCAAGGCTTAGATCATCCAACAAATCCTCCCAAGCAAGATTCAGACCCAGTTGCGGATTTACAAACACAAATACAAACCATGAACTTACAAGACGACTTGAACCCGTACTTAAAATTCCCAAAACAGACATTCATGTAAATTCATTACTATCTGTAAACTCAAAAAATCTTTATTATATAAAGGATATAACAAACAGATTTAAAATTTTAATAGACACCGGTGCAGGTATTTTTATTTTTAAACCTAAAACAGCCGAAAATTATCGACCAAGATTTTCCGAAAATGTAATCATACAGGGTATAACGGACCAAAAGGTAAAAATAAGTGATTCAGCACTTATACCATTTACAGACGGCAATCTACATAAAGTTTATGTTCATAATTTAGATATATACTTTGATGGACTGTTAGGCGTAGATTTTTTTAGAACACTACGAATGTCAGGTAGATACAAAAAATAAAAAACTAATAACGAACTTTAAAACTGTACCGCTATTTAAGGTTACTGATGATTCGTGCGTACAATTACCTGTTAGTTGTAAAAATGTAACGAAAAATCAATGTCAAAAACCCAATCCAGAAAATCAAAATTTAGATAATACCAATAACCAAAATTTAATATCTATTGAGCCGTGTATAGAAAAGATTTTTAAACTTAAATGTAATTTACGAAATACTGATGCTATACTGTTAGCTCAGGAATCGGACAAAGTACGTTTGCCAAATGCTCTCGACAAAATTGACAGTAATGGAGAATTTTTAACATCAGTTATAAATCCTAATGTAATGCCTAAAATAATAGATCTTTCGAATCTTAAACTAGAACCTGTTGAGAAATCTAGAGAAATATTTAATTTGAATTCCCAAAATCTCGATTCCCAACAGACAGACAGACATTTTGAAATTAGAAAACAACTACGCTTAGAACATCTTAACAACGAAGAGAGTTATTCAATTACTCAACTTTGCTTAAATTTTTCTGATATTTTCTACCTAGAAGGAGATAACTTGAGTCTTACGGACGAAATAAAACATTCGATTGACACAAATAATACAAAGCCAGTTTTTACAAAATCATACCGATATCCGTATATTCACAAAGAAGTCAAAACACAAGTTTCTAAAATGTTAGACCATGATTGTACAAATTCCTTCGAAAATTTGAAACAACCACACCGATTCTAATATACCCAAATTTTAACGATACTTTCATACTAACCACGGATGCTAGCGCATTCCCGATAGGTGCAGTGCTATCGCAGGGCCCTATAGGCAAGGACCTACCTATTGCATATGCATCCAGAACGTTATGCAGTGCGGAAACAAAGTACTCTACAATAGAACGTGAGCTCTTAGCAATAGTCTGGTCAGTTAAGCACTTTAGACCATATTTATTCGGCAGAAAATTCACGTTAGTTACTGACCACAGACCACTTACCTGGCTGTTCTCTATAAAGGACCCAGAAAGCAGGCTAGCTCGTTGGTGCTTAAAACTGGAAGAATATGACTACGAAGTCATATACAAACCAGGTAAGATTAACAAAAATGCCGACGCGTTATTTAGAATCAAACTAAACCATGTTAAAGATTGTGTTACCTTTCAGACATCTATTTTAGCCGCTAATTCGGATGACGAACAGAATTCCGACACCGAAGATTCCGATGATAAAATCACAGACGAACAATTTTTTCAAGAATTAAATACTTTAGTAAATTTGTACAAATCGCTAATCGATTATTCTAAAATCCAATTTTCTAATAAACAATTATTAGACAAGGAAAACAAAAATATAACATTCTTCCAACAACATAAACTGGAAGACTTTCACTATAAAATAATCGAGGATATTTTCGAAGAACATCCCGATTTTATTAACGCTAAAATTAACATAGTTTCAAGTAAGACTGTCAGAGATCGAAAATATTTTATCATCCCATTACCTTTCGATATAGAATCTGTCAACGAAACATTATTTTATACCTTATTCAAACATCAAAATGACCTCGATCTTTCATGTACGTATCACGTAGAAAATAATTTAGATTTACCTATCTATGTTATCATTTATCTTTGCGGAAAAGGACTTAAAACTAGTAATTTGCCAAAATATAGTCGAAACTTCAGATAATGACCAAATTCCTATTATTATTGACCAAAATCACACAGGTAAAAATAACTTACACCGTGGGATAAACGAAACTATTCGGAGAATAAAGGTAAAATATAATTGGCAAGGTTTAACCAAAGACGTTGAAAACTGCATAAAAAATTGTGAAACATGTTAAAAGACAAAAGTCTGCCGCAAAAATCTCAGAAACCCTTTAGTTATTACAGAAACCCTACGAACGCCTTTTGAACGTATAAATATTGACATTTTCGAAACGCCGAACAGAAACTACGCTTTAACAGTCCGAGATGAATTAACAAAATTCACTCAAGCATACGCCTTAAAGGACAAAACGGCGAAATCAGTTGTCAATACCTTATTGCTATATTTTCAACATTTTGGCACACCATTACTAGTACACTGTGACTATGGCCGTGAATTCGACAACAGCCTACTCAGAGACCTATGTACTCTATATAACATAAAACTGACATATTCTAGCGTAGGACACCCGCAATCGAACGGTTCACTCGAAAGATTCCACGCCACGTTAGCGGAAATGATAAGGGTTCATAAGACGGAAAACCCTAACGAACATCCACTCACTATACTGCCTTATGCTGTTATCTGTTACAATAACTCGATCAATAAAACACACGGATTTACATCGTATGTGCTAATTTTCGGGCATACCTCAAACAGACCACCCGAAAAACTTTATAACCAGAAAGACTTGATTACTAAATACGTAGGAGATCTTAATAATCGAATATCCCATTATTATAAACTAACGCGCGAAAGAACGCAACTACAAAAAAGAAAAAGCAAAAGTCCGCTTTGACAAAAATATTCCCGAAAATCGACCCGTTTACCAAATTGGCAATAAAGTTTACGTCAAAGAATCACAAATCAAAGATAAACTACACAAGTTTAACGAACGGTCCTTTCGAAATAATCGAAATTTTCCAAAATTCTGCTATTCTACTTAACCCAGACACTAACCAAACTAGTAAAGTAAATTTTGATCGAATGAAACCCTATTTTGAAAATTAAGCTTTTTCAGGTTACTCCTGCTGTTCGGATCAGTAGCCCTAGCAGTTTCCCAATACAAAATTACACCAATAAATAACACCATTGGAATTTACTACCACGAAAAATGCGAAATAATTGTGACCAACGAGAAGTGGACACTATTAGTTCACAAGAATATATCCGCACTAAAGACAGTTTATGACAAAAACGACAAAATCCTGGACACCATCCTAAACACCCTTGACCCTGCGTATCATAACATGAACATGAGCGAAGTTAAGACTCATCTTAGCCTTCTAAAACAAATTTCTAAATCTATTCAATCTAAGTTTGACGAGGTTTATCTTGATACAAAACGATACAAAAGAGGATTTTAAACGGAATCGGAACAGTATTTAAATCAATTACCGGAAATTTAGATGCTGAAGACGGTCAATACTATTCCGATTGTATTAATAAACTAAACAACGACGAGCATCAACTAGAAAACTTAATTAAAAACCAAATATCCGTAACAACATAGGTTATAAAAAATTTCAATTCAACTATTCAAAAATTACAAATTGACGAGGAAACGTTTAATAAAGATATCGAAGATGCGATCTTACGTACCGAACATGATATACAAATAGTTTAAACAAAACTAAAGTTTCTCGAAATATGTGAACAATTAATGGCAAACTATTTATACATCGAGGACCATTTAAACGATATTCTAAATTCAATAACTTTTGCAAGATTAAAAATCATTCATACCTCTATAATTACCCCTCAGGATTTAATAAGCTCTTTACAAGAAATTTCACAAAATTTGCAAAGAAACAACTTGCCACTTCAAATAAAATTATCAAGAGTTGCTCAGTACCTAGATATTATTGAACTGCAAGCTTTTCAAACATATTCAAGTTTAATTTTTGCCTTAAAGATACCTTTCGTAGATCCTCAAACTTACACAACCTCTCAATTATACCTATCCCTATTTTGGATAACAGAACTGGTTTGCACCATATTCTGTCAACCTCTCAAAAATACATCCCGAAAGATGATGATTCTTTAATGTTTATACCTATTCCGGACCTGAAAGAATGCAAACAACTCCACCTTGGAACTAAATTATGCTCTAACTTGTTCGCTTATCCGATCGACACTAATGCAATTTGTGAAGCAAGACTGTTCAAACATCTCAATCGCCTACCCGAAAACTGTCAAACATCATTTATCATTAGTCAAGGATATAATGTTCAAAAACTCCAGGAGAACACATGGCTAATTATTAATGTAGAACCTCTACACGTTACTATCAGTTGCCCTAAGAGAAATTCAATAATAGAAATCATCACGAAGAACACTATTATAAAATTACAACCTAGTTGTTACGCCTTTATCGGCATTACCAAGATTCAAGCCAAATCCAAGGAAATATTAGATGTCAAAGATAAAACCCATCCTATCCAAATTCCGTATGAATGCAGCAACAACTTTCCGTACAAAACTCAACTACCAAATTAAAACCATTAAAATTAAACCACCTGAACACCGAAGACCTCGAAATTGCCTAACACAAATTAGACCAATATTCCAAAAATTTAGATGATCTTATCAACGAACCTTTTGTGACCAAACACATCTCATGGTTCACATATCTGACCATAACATTAATTATTGCTCTTATTGTTCTCTATGTATTTTGCAAATTCAAGAGAAGGAGTCGGAAGCTGGCTCTTGTCAACCCATCCGGATCACCTCCACCTCCACCTCCACCACGACCAAGTAAGGTCTTCAGGAGATTTTCCAGCATTCTACCTCCGAGGAAAAGACCCAGTATCCATGAAGATGAAACCGAAGAATTCGCATTGACTTAAAAAGATTGTTAAATGTGTTTTTCTATCTGAACTTAATGCACAAGAGTTTCAGTGAAATTGTTTCATTTTTGTGATGCATTTTTAATTTTTATCATTTTATTATTTTGTCACCTTTCTTTTATTATTTTATTGCTTTATTATTTTATTTTCATTTTATAATCATTCTCAATGTTAACGCTTTGCTATTTTACATTTTACACTATGTAATGTTAGATTTAATGCTTTTACACTGCTTCACGTTTTTGTAAAAGCTGCTGTATAAACACCAACTTTTCTATAAGAGGGAAGTTGTTATACAATATTTCAGATTATATTCTAGACTATCTCAGGATATCATATTTCACTACGTGACTGATAACAAATTCCTGCTTATTTTATTGCTAACTGCTTAATTTGCATTTCCTTTGTTATAAGCTTGGGAATCATTGTTTATGCTGACCAAGTACAGCCTTCCAAGCGTTGAGTCCATGTTAAATAAATAAATATTTTTTTAAAACAAGTTTACGCAAACTGTAATCTAACATATATATATATATATATATATATATATATATATATATATATATATATATATATATATATGTATATATATAATATTTGTGCAAATGAAAGATGTTTAAGAAATATTTTATATATATATATATATATATATATATATATATATATATATATATATATATATATATATATATATATATATATATATATATATATATATATATATATATATATATATATGTATATATATAATATTTGTGCAAATGAAAGATGTTTAAGAAATATTTTATTTTATCCCATTTCTAAATTTCCTGCCTTGTTTGTGATAAGCAGTGTTGGTGAAAGAAATCAAAAGATATTTATAAACAGAAATAAAGTGGACTTCATCGAAATACTAACAAGAATTTAAGTATTTGCAATATTTTATTTTATGACCACGACTTTATCGTTATAGTCCTACCTAAAAATGTGGCTGTGGATGATTTCACACCGGTAATTCTTTTACGAAAATTCTGCTCCTGTTCTATGTAGCACTAATACTGAAACATTAAGTCCAACGGCAACACCTAGAACATTCATAATAAAACGAAGAAAAACATCTGACAGTGTGGTTTAAAAGATACCGAGAAGATTGTGACAAAAGACGCAAGGAAAGAATGCAATTGTAAGTGAAATTTGAATCTGTTTTAGAAAAATTAGCCTTGGATAAATAAATTTTTATTTCAATGTTAATGACAGTCAAAGTTTAAAAGATAGTATTTAGGATGAATATTTGTTTTCGTTTTGTAATATTACTAACAGAAAAATTTTAACAGCGATTCACAGATTTAAGTTGGATACTTGGTGAAAACGCACTCTTAACTTCACCTACATAATAATGCCCTCTTTTTATTTTCTACATTGATATTATTTTGTGTTTTAATAGAGATTGGGAGGTAGCGACCACTTTACCGTAGATATAATATTGTTACGCCACTGGACTGTGTAGACTGGTTAGATGAGACTGGAATTGTATGGGAACGGCCGGGAATATTCTGGAGTGCTCTAGAACGGGTGAATGGATGTATAAATAAGACGCACGGTGGGCCGAGACTTAATCTTAAGTTGAATGTGAACGAGTAAAGAAGAAATAATAAAGAGACTTATAAGTGTTCAAATGTGATTATAGCTAAGACAGTAATTAATCTATTGTTGTTAATTGTTAATTAGTAAATAAACCTGGACTTTCAATCAACGAATCTACGAGTATAGGTGTTTGTGTGGATAGCAAACACGTAACAATTTGGTGTCAGAAGTGGATTGGAAGAGAAATTTCTGGAATATTCGAAAAAGTTCTACAGTGTTCTTCTCAGAAATTAGTGGTAACACGGAGAATTAAGCTACTGGACAGTGTTTGGAGGACTATTTCTGGACTGAATAGTGACTTTAAAGTGGATTTTCGAGAAGTTCTAGAACATTCGATTTAGAAGTAGCTGCAAATACGCGAGTGCCGCTAGTTATAACGTGTCGTGGACTGAAAAAAAGGCCTATTAGTGCAATTCCGGGAAAATTATAGAACATTCTATTTGGAAACTACAGGAGATACGTGAATTGTGTCGACGGGAACGCGTTGTAGACTTAAAAACAAGACTACAAGTGACATTTAGTGACAGTTCTAGAACATTCGATTTGGAAAACCACAGAAGATACGTAAACTGTGTTAACGGAAACGTGTTATAGACTCAAAACAAGACTTATTAATGATATTTCGTGAAAATTCTCGAACATTCTATTGGAGAATTAGTGGAGATAAGTGAATTTTGTCAACACAAAAGTATAGACTCCAAATGAGACTTTCTAGTGCTGTTTCGAGATTTTTCTGGAACATTCCATTATTAAAATAGATAGTGATATCAACATTTTACAGACTTTATAGTGTAATAAACTTTATTCTGAAATTGATTTACGTGTCGTGAGTTAATGCCAACAACAAGAAGCATGGCGGAGAAACAAACACAAGACTTACTTGCAGCATTGGTGCAACAAATGCAAGAACAAGAGAGAAGACGACAGGAAGACAAAGAAGAACAAGAGAGAAGACGACAGGAAGAAAAAGAAGACTTGATAAAAATGATCGAAGGCCTGGAAATAAGATGACAGGAAGAAAAGGAAGAGCAAAGAAAGGAACGCCAGGAAGAATTAAGACAACTTATGGAGGGACAGCATCAAGTCATGCTCTCGGTCACTGAACAATTGAAGGAAGATGTACAGGCTGAAGTCAGTGAAGTTAAAGAAAAAGTCAGCCAAGTTGAAGGAGAAATAACCGAAGTCAGAGGAGAAGTAGCCCGACTCAAACAACAATTAAGAGAGAAGAATGGCCAATTAGTACCGTCGTCTGGTGCTAGGTTACAACCACCTTCCTTCGACGGTCAAAGTTCATGGTCAACATATAAGAGACAATTTGAGGCAGCTGCACGTTCAAATAACTGGAACGATGAGGAAAAAGCAACAGCATTGGTATTAGCACTAAGGGGCCAAGCATTAGACCTGCTCCAAACAATTCCTGCCGCACAGCAACAAAACTTTAGCATTTTGGAGGCAGCGTTAGAATTAAGATATGGCGACCAACATCTCGTCCAAGTATGTCAGGCTCAGCTCAAATCACGCAGACAACGAGATGGCGAAAGCCTCCAGGAGTTCGAAGCTGCGGTAGAAAGATTAGCCCATCTAGCCTATCCTGATGCACCAATGGAATTTCAACAACAGTTAGCAGTTGGTACATTTATTGATGGAGTAAGGGACCAGGAAGTTAGGCGAATTCTTAAGTTGGCCAGGCATAAGCTTAGTAGTGAGGCTTTAGTACATGCACTGGAGATTGAGGCTGCCTATAAGGATACCACACAATCAAATCAGAGAGTACGAGCTGTGAGTGTGGAGGAAGACAAACCAGACAGCACAACACAAAACCTGATATCTGACCTACACAAGATGATAACCCAACTACTGACAAAATCGAACTCCCAGCAGAGACAAGACCAACAACAAAGTAGTGGGAGGCAGAATGGAGGCATCCGTTGTTATAGGTGTGGCAAAGTGGGCCATATCAAGAGGAACTGTCGTCAACGCAGCCCAGAAAGGGTAAATGCTGCTGTGGTTGAGGAGCCACAGGAAAACTAAAGATGGCTGGCAATTTGGGGGCTGCGCTGGCCAAGAAATGTTGTGACCCCCGAGAAATAAAGTTTCCCAACTTCGGAGAGTTCAAAGTAGTCTGTTGTTGGAGGGTTATGTAAATAAGAAGAAATGTGTGTTCACAATCGACACAGGAGCTACCTCATCAATAGTATGGGCAGGATTCATAACGGGTTTCAAAGTAAATAAAGAACAGAATGGATTAGTCATCCGAACAGCTACGGGAGATAGGGCGGCGGTTCATGGGGAAGTCGACATGGAGCTGCAGATTGGCCGCTTATGTTTTAAACATCAAGTTATCGTAGCTGACATTATAGATGACTTCATTTTAGGATTAGACGTTATGGAAAAATATGGATTTGTACTTGACGATGGAGAACGAGTTCTCAGGATTGGAAATGAAGACATTATTCTTTCAACGGCAGATGAAAAATTCCATAATATTAGGCTACTAACTTCGAGGACCATAAAAATTCCTGCAAGAACAGAGAAAGTAATTGAGGCAGTCCTGGAGGAAAATTCTGTGGGATACCGCTTTGGCCTCGTTGAGAAGGATGACTCAATTAAAATGACAGACAATGTAATCCTGGCAAGGACGTTAACACAGACTACAGACAAGATACCGATTAGAATGGTTAACTTAAATTCACACTCAGTGACGTTCAAAGAAGGCGAAGCAATTGGCACCTACGAACCAGTCACATGGATTGCGAGATGTGAAGAACAAATCATTGGAGCTTCGTCTACAGATATGAACCAAGAAGTTGTAAAGATGTTAAATGCCCAGTTAGAACATTTAACTCCAGATGAACATAGAGAAGCTTTAAAATTTTTAAAGAAAGAAAGTACAGTATTCGCAAAGGACACAGAAGCTCTTACAAAGACCAACATAGTGCAACATCGGATAAATACTGGTGAATCAGCTCCTATTCGTCAACCACCTAGGAGGCTCCCATTAGCAAAACAAGAAGAGGCTTCTGCAATGGTACAGAAGATGCTTAAAGATGGAGTTATTGAGGAATCAACCAGTCCTTGGTCGTCGCCAGTAGTTTGGTTGCTAAGAAAGATGGAACTTTAAGATTCTGTGTCGACTACAGGAACTTGAATGACGTCACTAGGAAAGACAGCTATCCGTTACCCCGAATTGATGACACACTGAGTACGCTGGCAGGTTCACAGTGGTTTTCCACTCTAGATCCTCGAAGTGGATATTGGCAAGTGGGACTTCATCCAGATGACAAAGACAAGACAGCCTTTTCGACAGGAAGTGGCCTTTATCAATTCACTGTGATGCCTTTCGGCCTGTGCAATGCGCCAGCGACTTTTGAAAGACTGATGGAACTGGTACTAAGAGGACTAACTTGGAAGACATGTCTAGTTTATCTTGATGATGTGATAGTTATGGGACGGGATTTTAAGGAGCATTTGAAGAACCTTCAAGAAGTGTTTGGAAGAATTAAAAATGCACACCTGAAATTGAATCCCAAAAAAGTGCCTAATGTTCCAGAAAGAGGTCAAATTCCTAGGACATGTCGTGTCTTCGGAGGGGATAAGAACAGACCCAGACAAGATTTCCTCAGTACGAGATTGGCCGAGGCCTTCAAATGTTCACGAAGTACGAAGCTTCCTTGGCCTATGCACTTATTACAGACGATTTGTGGAACGATTTGCTGATATTGCGAAGCCACTACACCGGCTCTCAGAAGAGAAGGTTCAGTACCAATGGACACAAGAGTGCGAAACATTCAGAACACTAAAATCAGCACTGTGTTCGAGTCCGGTTCTTTCATACCCAGAACGGAAAGGCCTCTACGTATTATACACAGATGCCAGTAATTCTGGACTTGGATGTGTTCTTTCCCAAATTCAAAATGGACAGGAAAAAGTAATTGAGTACTTCAGCAAGACGTTGTCAAAGCCAGAACGTAACTATTGTGTGACACGGAAGGAACTATTGGCCATTGTCAAGTCCATAGACCATTTTCACAAGTACCTATATGGACAACATTTTAAAGTTCGGACCGACCATGCTGCATTAAAGTGGTTATTGCAATTGAAGACTCCGGAAGGCCAACTAGCTCACTGGATATAAAAACTACAGCAGTACGATTTTAAAATCGAACATCGTCCTGGAAAATCCCATAGAAATGCAGACGCTCTCTCCAGAAGACCCTGTCGGGAAGACTGCAAGCACTGCCACCGGGTTGAAAAACAACAAGGGATAATAATTGTAAACACCGTTAAAATTGATGTTCCTGACGATTGGACAAAAGAGACATTAAGAGAAGAGCAGTTAAAAGATCAAGAAACTGGTCCTATTCTGGAATGGAAAGAAAGAGGAGCCCGACCTGGCTGGAAGGACATTTCAGACAAGGCAGTGGGACTGAAGGCTTTGTAGGCACAATGGGATTCCCTTAGAGTAGAGGATGGACTGTTAAAAAGAGCTTGGGAAAGTCCAGACGGGAAGGAAATTTCTTTGAGATTGGTAATTCTCAGGTGTCGCATACCAAAAGTACTCCAGGAAGTGCATAATGGAACATCTGGCGGACATTTTGGCATCAACAAAACTCTCACTAAAGTACGCGAACGATTCTACCGGGTGAACAGTCGCCAAGATGTGGAGGCTTGGTGCCGCAAATGTGAAGTTTGTGCGGCAAGTAAGGGACCACAGCTCCCTCGAAGGATCTTCACCTTGCTCGCGGTGCTCTAATGAACTGAGGGCTATGCCGGCGGTAGCTTAGCTACCGGCAGGGACTCCCATGCCGGACAGGCCGAGGGGAAGAGCCAGACTAAGAGAGATCCACTCACACACACATATACACCTTACACCTACACACAAATGCTTGGTCAGAAAGACTCCTGGGTTCGCCCTCTTCCAGGGGGAGATTCGAGGCGGGGCTCCTGGATTGGGATCGTGTTGGAGAGGTAGCAGTGAAAGAAGCTGGGGATGGTACACCCAGTGCCGCCGGATAGTATAGGGGCCCACCCTTGCATAGCCAGCGTAGGGGGCTGCCCTTTCACCCGATGTATAATCTCGGAGTTTGTAGTAGTGCCAGGTGGCGCCTGGAATAGGGCCCTGCTGCTTTCTTCGGGGGGGCTTCACTAGTGGCTGCCAACCTTTCTCGCCGGGATAAAGCCTAGCCTTGTGCTTCTCCGGGAGGAGGGAGAATCCGAGGAGTCGGACAGCCTAAGCATACACATACATCAACACTATACACACACACACACACACACCTACACTTACACACAGAGACATCTAGACACCCCCCCCAAATACCAATGGAAGAAAAGAAAGGAGAAAAAGTCAACGTGCCCGTTGAATCAGAGCTCCCTAGCTCAGAAGTGGAGGTGGTGGCCACCGAGCCGCTACCTCACCAGGAGGAAGATCTTCTGAGGTCTCCTAGTGATGAGTCTGAGGAGGGACCGAAAGGTTCTACCACGGACGAAGTCACCGAGGATGCCCTCAGAAAAAAGAGGGAAAGGAGAAAGGCGTATAAGAAGAAAGTCGGAAGCAGGAAGAAGGAGCAGAAGGCCAAGAGTTCAGTGCCGGGCGATTCACTTCGACCGGTAGAGCTGGAGGACTCTGTTCTAGCCTCTTCTGCTTCGGTGAACGCCAACCAACCGGCCCCGAGTTCTAGGCTTACCGTCAAGGAAAGCCAGGAGCACCGGACTGGTAGGCAGGCGTACAGAGACCGACCCTCTAACACGAGGGGCCGTAAGGCAAGGTGGGCAAGAAGGGAGGAAAGAAGGGAAGCCAAAAGGCAACCCATCTCACTCCCTTCTGCTCCTGCTTCGGTGAGGGGGGTAGAGGAACCTGGGAGTCGGCAAAGACCTCCAACTACTCAGCCTCCGACCAAGGGCTCCAAGCGGCAGAGGGTTGCGGAAAAGACCACCCCTCCAGAGCGGCGGAACAGGCGGGCCAGGGCGGTCCGGACACCTTTGAAGCCAGCAGGTGATGCGGTCCATGTGTCTCCCTTACTTAGGGGGAAGCACAGGGGCTGCAAACCTGCGGGCTTCTGGGGCTGGGCCACAACTGGCCAGCTATAGTTCTGCTGCCAGGAGAGAAAATCAGGTCGTTATAATGTCTAGCCGCGAGGCTGGTATTATCACACTTGAAGAGGCAGAACGTCTGAGAGGACATCTCGTGGAGGAGATGTTGCGGACCATGGCGGGCCCCGAAGGGGGTCCTCAGGGTCCTGAACTTCATTTCAGGAACTCGGGCCGGGTAGAACCGGGCTGGTTCCTGATATCTGCCGAGGATGAAACCTCCAGACGTTGGCTCCTAGAGGACTCGGCAACTCTGGTCGAGGGAGACGTCAGCTTCCGCGCTTTGCGAGCGGCTGATGCCCCATGGCCGGAGAGGGTCGGCTTCTGGCTGAGAAGCCAAGAGGTCGACCTTAGCCGAGTCCTTAGAGTGTTGGCTCTCCAGAACCGCTCCCTCAACATTGGGGCATGGCGGCATCTGGAGACAACAGGAGGTCCTGGTGGATGGCACCTGATCTTCATGGTTGGCCAAGACACGATCAGACACCTGGAGGACGCTGGGTGGGTGCTCTACTATGAGCTGGTAACTCTGACAGTGCGCAGGTTATCGGCTTGGGGTGGAGCCACTCGCCAGGGGCCTTCCGGGGTCGACATGTCGAGGCCGACCGAGGAGAAAGGGAAATAGGTCACCCAAACCCGCACCATGCAGATCCCCCCCATGGACCTATTGCGGATGAGTCAAATAAATCTCCAGCACAGTCAGGATGCCACTGGGGAACTGGTGAACATCTTGACAGGTAAAACTGGAGAAATTGTACTAATTCAGGAACCCTACGTTTTTAGGAATCGAGTTAGGGGATTAGGAATGTCCGGCTACCAGGTGATAGTCGGAAAGGAAGGAGGGGACGACCGACCAAGAACTTGTATAGTAGCCTCCAAGGATCTGCAGTTGGTGCCACTGCCCCAACTTGGAACCAAGGATGCTACAACAGTCGTCCTAGAATATAAGGTAAGAAATATTAAATGTAAGGTGGTAGTTAGCAGTATTTATCTTCCATATGATAACGCGCGACTACCGCCTACTCAGGAATTAGAAGATATAGTCGCATTTGCAAGGAATGAAGGTCTTCCATTAATAATTGGATGCGACGCCAATGCTCATCATATAGTGTGGGGCAGCTCCGACGTCAACACCCGGGGCGAAGCTCTACTAGAGTACCTGGCGTCGACGAACCTACAGGTTATGAACAGAGGAAAAGAGCCAACGTTTATCAACCGCATCCGCCAGGAGGTGATAGATATTACGCTGGTCTCTCAAAGTTTGATGGAAAGAATTTCTGACTGGAGGGTAACTCAGGATATCTCGATGTCTGATCACAGGATGATTAGATTCGAGATTGGGTCCGATAGGACAGAGGACACCCTCCGAAGAAATCCAAGGAAAACTGACTGGGAGAGGTATCTCCTTACTCTGGCAAGTCTTAAAGACGAACCGGGGGGGAGGATTATCTCCCCCTGAGGAATTGGACATAAAGGTAGACAGCCTAGAAAGTCATATAGTCTCAGCATATGAGGAAGCCTGCCCACTCAAGGCCGTGGGAGTACGTAGGGCCCGATGGTGGAGTAGGTCGCTTGATGACCTGCACCGGACGGCCAGACGTGCTAACAATCGAGCCGTCAAGAGAGGGACGGATTCCTCATGGGACGACTTCAAGGAGGCTAGGAGAAATTTTAAAAAGGAACTAAGGCGTAGCAAGAGAGAAAGCTGGCGGCAGTATTGTGGGGAAATGAACTCCCTACCGGAAACCGCCAGACTGATGAAAATACTCAGCTGCGAGACAAGGGAGACAATAGGATCACTACGAAGGCAAGATGGGACTTGGACTACTTCTAGGGAGGAGTCATTAAGACACCTCTTAGAGGTTCACTTCCCGGGCGAACGCCCTGCCGTTGCAGTACCCTCGGAGCGGCCGATGCCACCAGTTGACTGGCGGCTTGCCGAGGAGATTGTAAAGGACGGTGCTGTAGTCTGGGCAGTGAATGAGTTCGAGCCCTTTAAAGCAGCGGGGCCAGACGGGATCTTCCCAGCTCTGCTTCAGAAGGGCCTGGATATTCTTCTACCGCATTTAAGAGGAATATTTGTGGCCAGTCTGGCACTGGGATATGTTCCCCTGACCTGGAGGTCAGCTAAAGTGGTCTTCATCCCCAAAGTGGGAAAAAGGACTACACAGCTGCCAAATCGTTTAGGGCGATCAGTCTCACGTCCTTCCTGCTAAAAGCACTGGAAAGGATAGTGGACAGATATCTGTTGGAAGGGGACCTAACCAGGTACCCATTCCACAAGAATCAGCACGCATATAGGCGAGGGAGGTCCACGGAGACAGCCCTTCACGCCGTCGTGCATAAGGTAGAAAGGGCCCTCCTGCATAAGGAGGTCACCCTAGCAATATTTTTTGATATAGAGGGTGCCTTTGATAAAGCAAGGACTACTACTATCTGCGATGCCCTTCGGACTAGAGGTACTGCTCCAGTACTGGTCAGATGGGTGAAATCTGCGCTGGAAGAGAGACGAGTTAGTGCGGCTTTAGGAGACTGCCAATTGGACGTCGGGGTGAGGGGCGGCTGTCCACAAGGCAGCTGCCTATCACCCCATCTATGGTGTCTAATAATGGATGGTCTCTTGGAGCGCCTAACTTCGGAAGGATTTTATGCGCAGGCATATGCGGACGACGGGCTGGTCCTAGTGACCGGCCGCTTCTTAAATGTCGTTTGCAACAGAACGCAGGTAGCTTGTAGAATAATAGAAAGATGGTGCGGCGAAACAGGTCTCTCAGTCAATCCATCTAAGACTGAGATGATCCTATTCACCAAGAGAAGGAAAATAGAGGATTTTAGGGCACCAACCATGTACGGTAAACCTCTTGCGCTTGTGCAGGAGGTTAGGTACCTGGGAGTGACCCTAGATAGCAAACTGTCATGGGGGCCGCATATCGACAACGTCATCAAAAAGTCGACTGCGACCTTCTGGCAATTGCGCCGAGCGGTAGGTAGGAACTGGGGCCTCAACCCACGGATCCTACACTGGCTGTACACGGCGGTCATCAGACCTAGGCTCCAATATGGATCCGTGGTCTGGTGGCCGAGCGTGGACAGAGCGATGACATCCCGAAAGCTGGCAAAAGTCCAGAGACTAGCCTGCCTAGGGATCACTGGCGCAATGAGGACGACACCGACAGTTGCTCTGGAGGTTCTGCTAGGCCTTCCAACGCTTCCCTCGTGGATAAAGAGGGAGGCTATGGCGGCCTATCTGAGAATGCGGGATTCTGGGAGCTGGCAGTGTTCAGGCAGAGCTGAAGGTCACGCAGCAATTGCTGGACTGACGGAGAGGGAAATCCCTCTCTCTGTCCTGAAGGTGAGAGAAGCGAAAGATCAGCTAAGGTTGGAAAGGAATTACACTCTCACTCTTCCTAGTAGGGAGGAGTGGAGTGAAGGAAGAATTGACTTCCGCCCGGACTCTCTGGTGTGTTATACAGACGGATCTCGGCTGGCCACTAGATCGTCTTCCGGGGCGGGAATATATCTGGAAGGCAAAGAAGTACAGGAGAGCTTTGCTCTAGGCTCGTACACCACGGTCTTCCAGGCAGAGGTTTACGCCATCCTAGCGGTGGCAGGTAGGGCTGAGGTTAGGAATGGGGCGGAACAGATAATATACATCTGCTCCGACAGCCAGGCTGCTCTAAAGGCGGTGTGCTCCCCCAGGACGAGATCAGCTCTCGTCCAGGAGTGTGGGGATGCCCTAGAAGAGCTGGCCAGGCATAAACAAGTCAGACTGGTATGGGTCCCGGGACATATGGGAGTTCCAGGCAACGAGAAGGCCGATGAATTGGCTAGACTCGGAGCCGAGGAACCCTGTCACGGGCCTGAGCCTATGTTAGGTATTTCAAGAAGGCAGGTCACAACGGCCCTCAATGAGTGGGCCCACGAGACACTGAGGACGCACTGGAGGACCAACAGGGCCTGCAGGCAAACCCGAGATTTTGTGACGGGGCCGAACAAATCGAGATCGGCCTGGTTGCTGGGACGGAGTCGTAAGACTCTGAATCTCTTAATCGGTGTTCTGACAGGCCACTGCAGACTTAAGAGGCATCTATCATTGATAGGTATTGAGGAAGACCCTACATGTCCAAGATGCAGGAGTAATGAAGAGACATCTTACCACTTCCTGGGACAATGTGAAGCGTTTGGGCGCCTGAGACACAGTATCTTCGGTTCTGAGGCGCTTCTAAGGGAGGAGATGAGCTCCCTCGCAATGAGTGACATCCTGACCTTCATCAGAAGGTCGGAAAGATTCGATGAGGGAGCAAGAGAAGCACATGGCTGAGGGGACAGCTGGGGGTTGGTAAAAAGGGCCCGTCTGTGGCCTACTTGCCAGGCGTCAGCCTCCCCCACCATTACCATTACCATTACCAAGGGACCACAGACAAGAAGTAAGGGTCAAATGAAACAATATAACGTAGGGGCTCCTTTTGAGCGAATTGCAATCGAAGTAGCTGGTCCATTCCCCGTGACGGATGATGGGAACAAATACATCTTAGTTGCCATGGACTATTTCAGTAAGTGGCCTGAAGCTTATGCCATACCCAACCAAGAAACAGCCATTGTCGCTCAAGCTCTGGTAGATAATCTAGTATGTCGATTTGGCGTGCCCCTAGAATTGCATTCGAATCAAGGAAGAAACTTTGAATCAGGGGTGTTTCAGAAGATGTGTCGCTTACTGGGAATTCATAAGACAAGAACAACAGCCCTACATCCACAATCAGACGGAATGGTGGAGAGATATAATAAAACCATGGAGGAGCACCTATCCAAAGTAGTTGAGAAACATCAGAGAGATTGGGACCGTCACTTACCTCTTTTCCTTATGGCCTACAAGGCCTCCATTCATGAAACAACAAAACAGACGCCGGCTCGTGTAATGTTTGGACGTGAGATTAGACTGCCATGTGACTTGATGTTTGGCACACCAGATGAGGAGCGACTTTCCATAAATGACTACGCCGATGAAGTTAGTGAACGGCTAAAGAATATTCATGAGCTGGTACGAGACCGAATTGCCATAGCAAGTGATCGCATGAAGGCTCGTTATGATCTTAAGGCGAATTCAGAAGGGTTCCAGGCTGGAGATTTGGTTTGGCTATATAACCCACAGCGAAAGAAAGGCAGGTCCCCGAAGCTTCACCCGCCCTGGGAGGGTCCTTACACTGTCGTCACCAGACTAAACGACGTTGTATATAGAATTCAGCAAAGCCCAAAATCCAAGATGAAGGTGGTGCATATAGAGAGACTAGTCAAGTATGCAGGGAACAATGAATTGCCTGATCGGGACGTTCAGGCTTAAGGGAGGGGGCAGTGTTACGCCACTGGATTGTGTTGACTGGTTAGATGAGACTGGAATTGTATGGGAACGGCCGGGAATATTCTGGAGTGCTCTAGACCGGGTGAATGGATGTATAAATAAGACGCACGGTGGGCCGAGACTTAATCTTAAGTTGAACGTGAACGAGTAAAGAAGAGATAATAAAGAGACTTATAAGTGTTCAAGTATGATTATAGCTAAGACAGTAATTAATCTATTGTTGTTAATTGTTAATTAGTAAATAAAATAGTGAGTAAGTGTTACCTGGACTTTCAATCAACGAATCTACGAGTATAGGTGTTTGTGTGGATAGCAAACACGTAACAATATTATATTGTAAACAGCTAACGAGTTGTACAAGTGCTAAATACCAAAATTATTTATTTCCATTTGTTTATTTGTTTATTTTGTTGTAGTAGGGACTGCATTATTTAATTTTTGATGTGTAAAAAGAGTGAATTCATTTTGTGAAAACAACAAATGTTAAATTAGTTGACTAAAATTTATACCGCTTTATTTTGGATTAAAACGCGCTAATTCCTGTTGTGAGTACATCAGTTCCTGGAATCCGGACTCTAGTAATCCATCTGAAATTTTTATATTACTATAAATAAAAACATATGCTTTATCAAATGGTGCTCTCAAAAATATTGGTTTTCATTTTAAAAAATATATTGGTGAGATGATAACTGACAAATATGGCCATAAAGATGTCTCAAAAAGTGATATTTAAAAACAGCATTCGACATATTGTTATTATTTATTTGTGGCATTCAATAATGTGCCTTCGCGTCTTCTTTGGGTATTAAGCCAATGTTTTAAAAATTATTTAAAAAATCTGTTAAGTAAACATCTGCGCCAAAAATATGTTAGAGGTTGGTTTTTGAAAAAAAATATTTTTACTTATCTAAAAATGTCACACACCTAAGAAATATTAACTAGAATATGAAACTTAACTTGATTTAACTGGTTGACAATCCTTAGGGACGAGATAAGTAGAAACAATATCAATCAATATAACATAAAGTCTCACGTGTCTATAGAAATATATAAACAGAAAACTGCCATGTTTGATATTGCTACAAAAGTCACTCTATTATCAAAGAAATTTTCCTCTAATTTTGAAAGCCAGAAAGCTAGAGAGTATTCTGAAACGTCAAATTTTAATCATCTAAAATATTTGACATTTAAGTTTCATTTTCAGGTTAATATTTTTTTTGGATAGGCAAAACCATTTTTTCGAAAACCCACCTCTGATTAATTGTTTAGGTGGATGTTTATTTAAAATTTTTTTTAAATAATTTATAGAACAGTGGCTTAATACCCAAAGATAGTGTGAAGAAACATTTCACGTTTGACTGTTTTTTGAAAAAATTTCTTGTGAGAATTTTATTGAATTTATTATACCAATATTACACAAAGAATTTACCATTTTTTCGTCAACTGTTGGTACATCAACACTTATTTACTACATATCAATACTGGAGGTGTACTCTGAATAATATTTAAAATACGCATAATATTAATGATTTTATGTTCCTTAAAGTTTCTTTAGGGACTTGCTGAAAATTATATATATGGGAATTGTCCTATATACCGAGTAAAATGGCTAATGTGGCCAACTGCAAACAAAGATCAATTGAACAAGCTAGATGGACAAAACAGTGTGTGTATTGTAGCTGGCTGCTGGGACATACACTGAGCCTGTCCTTATGTTCGCTGAGCGTGTCTTATTCCATCTCATTTCATTCCAGTTCGCAGGCATCGGTTGTATTCTTTTTTTAACTGACTACACTTAGAGCTATACATATGGTATACATTAGTACAGTATACAGTATACAATAATTATTGTAATTGTTAGGACTCTTAGAGTAGTACAAGAACTTTTTCTGAAATTAGAAATTTATCTAAAATTACTGAAATACCTGTTAAAATATCCAGCTGCAATTGAGTTAAAGTATTTAAAGCCGTGTGATATAATGAACAAATCAACACCACTCTATGAACCTCAGGACTACCTAGAGCTTTGTAAGTTTTCTGTGTTATGTTTCTATTCCCACGACTTTCAAGGACCTTTTTAAAGAAATTCGTTCCAGTAAAACTGTTTTGTGTAGGACTTAAATTTTGACAAGGTGCTTCAGCCCCCACAACCAATTCAGATAGGAAATTACCTACAAAAAAAATTATACACCTATATATATATATATATATATATATATATATATATATATATATATATATATATATATATATATATATATATATATATATATATATATATATATATATATATATATGTATATACATATATATATATATATATATATATATATATATATATATATATATATATATATATATATATATATATATATATATATATATATATATATATATATATATATATATATATATATATATATGTATATGTATATACAGGGTGAGTTTTAAATGCGTAGTTATATTTTAACCCTCAATATATTTCGTCGTGTACAATTGATTGGCACTGTTAAAAAAAAATTTTTGAACAAAAAAATTTTTTAATTTTTGATAATTTTTTTCGTCCTCCAGCCACTGACATTTTTATAGTCACTGGATAACTTTTTAAACGCCGTTCACAGAAATGACGTAACTGAAGGCAGTGTTGCTACTGCCAGAATTCGTCATCACAATTTTCCTATAATTGCATGAATTGCAAATTTTGAATTTTTAAAAAAAATTATTACCCTTTTGTCACGGACATTTTGTGAGACGATATTAGACTTATTTAATATCAGACGCCGCACCAAAACAAATTTAATAGTTTATAAAACATTTGAGCTCTTTTTAAGAAAGCATGATATCTGTACACACTGGCTGAAAATAAGAAATAAACTTCAAGGCGGCCAAGGGTCGATTGATTAGCCCTTTTGTGGAAAGCGACACTTGTCACTTGTAGGTTGCTCTTAAAATAAAACGTGTTAAAAGTATCAGTTTATCTATTTTTCCTTGTAAAATTAGGTAATCCTGACACTTTTTTTATAAATAAACAGAACTCGTCCCGTAAGCACCAAATATTAAAAACATGCAATACTTTTTTTGTGTATTTTAAATTATTATTATTGTCTCTAATTTATAGTTTAAGTTTAATATGGTTCATTGCTAAAAATGAATCAAAGTTGAAAATAATCATTTTAAAAAGACGCATTTACTTTAAAAGAACGAAAAAGCAGATTTGTTTACTTACCTAATACAACAGTTACTACATGAATATATCGCTTGACGTTTGGATAGCATTCCATAGCCGTTTTGCTTGTCTAGCATTTTCATCTACTTGAAAATATGCCTTTAACATATCCAGCATTAAAATAATAAAATTAGTCGCTATGGTTAATCACTAATTTTCACAAAATGAGCCACCAAAGGAATAAATTATAAATAATAAATTTCGGTAACATAATAACTCAAAACTTCGAATCACAAATTTAATCACAAAAAACTATAAATAACGGTATTAATAACATTTTTTGTAAATTCTAATGCAGACAGATACCAGAACTACAATAACACTGGTTATTACATGGGGTGTAGTGTTGCCAGATGTGTGAGATTTTCACATAGGTTATAAATTTCATTATAAATAAATCATGATGCTTTTCAAAAAAATTTCTATTGACCTAACTGACGGTTAATTTAGCTAACTGAGCATTGAAAAAACGGGTCTTATCATCGCAACAGAAACAACAGAAAACAGCAAAAGACTATTATTTATTTAGGCTTGCACAACTAGCGCTGTTTACGCAAGGTTCCGATTTATAAAGATGCTACGTACACGGTATAAAATTTAATTCAGTTTACTTTTTTAATGGAAGAACTGACCGAGGTTGGGGCTGACGACCTAAATTTTAATTTTTTATCAACTTTTGCTAATATTGGTATAAAATGGTAGAAATTTTTAAATAATAGTTTTATTACTTAAAAAAAGTGCAGGTACACAAGGAAAATAATGGTATAAATACCATGAAAATGGTATGTCTGGCAACACTGATTAGTTTCGTGGTTAGATGTGTGGAGATCATAAGGTTACATATGCGACGCTAATATCGCAGTTCACATTATGGCGTGGTTGAATTTTTATTATGTAATGGCCTATCCCGAATAAAGTGCCGTTTTCTCAAGAAAAAATTGATCTTTTTTTATAAAAAATCACATATACTATCCTCCTAAACGTCCAGAGTATTATGGAGGAATAAAATGCAAACTGTTGGGTATGACCAGTGTAAAAAGTGACAGAAGTGTGTGAAAATTCTGCAAATTATTTTCCATCACCTATTATTGTGTTGCACCTTCAGTGTTTTACTATTAGATGCCAATTAAAATAGTAGAGAGCTGATTTATTCCTTGAACACCTACACATTTCAAATTATTGTAATAGCAGAGGGTAAGTACCTACTTCTTAAAAATAATAATCCTTCTATAAACTTTGAAAAAATGAGATGGGAACATTAAATTCCTTTTGAGATTCCCTAAAAAGTTTACTGTTCATCGGAAAATTTAGTTTTAGTTGTACATTCCATATGAAACGCTTAAAAAGAAATGTTGATTGATGCAAGAAAAAAGTCAAAATTGTACTTTTGTCACATTGAAAGGTATTTCAAAATGTTTAAAAATTATTTCGAGTGGAGCAATTAATCGTTTAAGTAGCTAATTATTTCATCCAATGTTATTATAAATTCGGGAATGAACTTAATGCTAGGGCTCGGTTTTTCAATCGTGGGTTAGCTAAACTCACTTTTAGAATTCGAATTTTTTAAATTTTACATTTATTTTGGAAGTGGTTATAGCGACAAATATTTTATGCTAAAGTAACTTTTAGTGGAAGTGGTTTGTATTAGAATCTCATCAATTTTTGTGAAAATATAATGCTAGGTAACCTTCAACTTATGTTAACTCGATTGTAAAATCGCGCCTAGAGAATTGCATAAGATATGCGGCAACGTTGCTTCAGTCCATTACATCATTTTTGCTAAGATACAGAATGTTTCCAGTAACCAGCAGTTTCAAAACAGTTTCATCATATTTTTTTGAAAGTCGATAACTCAGTTACACTTGGGAATTAAAAAAAAAGTGTCAGAAGGTTTCTACAGATGTCAAGAATCGGTGGTTTAAATATAACTACACACTTAAGACTCACCCTGTATATACATATATATATATATATATATATATATATATATATATATATATATATATATATATATATATATATATATATATATATATATAAAGTACAAAGAAAGAAGCTGTATCGCATTCTTCTGCCATTCGCAATTTTTTGCATTCTTCCACCTTGCATTCTTTATGCGGGAGTACCCGTTAAATCAGGCTATTTTGTACTGTAATGTATATAATCCCGCGATACAGCTTCTTTCTCTGTATTCATATTTTCTCCTGGGTCGGAAATACCACGCAGGTTGCTATAGTTGCCCGTGTGTGCGTTGCTTGGTCGATGTTCTAATATAGAGCCATCCAAGTGGAAGCCACAAAGGTGCGACTGGCTTCCTGTCAGTGGTTTTCCTTTTGTGTTTCTTTTTTTAAGTTATTTAACTTAGCTACATCGTGCTGAGGACGACCAATTAGTCAGAAACACTTGTCCACCTTGCATTCTTTATGCAGGCGTACCCGTTAAATCAAGCTATTTTGTATTGTTATATATATATATATATATATATATATATATATATATATATATATATATATATATATATATATATATATATATATATATATATATATATATATATATATATATATATATATATATATATATATATATATATATATATATATATATATATATATATATATATATATATATATATATACACGGTGAGTCTTAAGTGCGTAGTTATATTTAAACCACCGATTCTTGACATCTGTAGAAACCCACTGACACATTTTTTTTCTCTTAATTCCCACGTAAAATTGAGTTATCGACTTTCAAAAAAATAAGATGAAATTGTTTTGGAACTGCTGATTACTAGAAACATTCCTCATTTTATCTGAAATAGTGCATTGACCTTTAGCAGTGTTGCCGCATTTCATATACAATTTAAATAATTACCTACTTATGCGATTAAGTCCTCCATTTGAAATAATTTTTAAACATTTCAAAATACCTTTTAACATAAGAAATGTACAAGTTTGCCTTTTTCTTGCATCAATTAAACTTTCAAGTGTTTCGTAAACTAAAACCAAATTTTTCGATAAACAGTAAACATAAAATGCTACTGACAATTTTGATTTCGTTTTTTCAAAGTTTATAAAAGAATTATTATTTTTTAACAAGTAGTAGTTACTTACCCTGCGATTATAATAATTTGAAGTAATCCTGTAATTTATTAATAAATAAATCGTTTTCTAAGTCATATGTTCGGCTGGTTCATTGACCTGATATGTAGGTCAATGGGCGAGTTACACTAACCTATCTTTTAGGTACATTACATTACCAACCAATTTATGATTCAAATTACAGACATCAAGCATATTCCTATGAATTAAGATGGAAAATCTAGTTCAAATCAGTAACTAAAAGTCACTAAATAAAAACAACTACGTAACTTTATTTGTAAACAAAATCCAAGCTTTGACGAGAACTATTCTAATAACAAAAAGCACTTTTAGGTACTGTTAAAATATCGCAAAACTGAAATAAAAACAAGCACAAAGAGAACAACACGCACTTAAATCGAAACTAAACTTATTCTCGATTTACCTAACACTTAATGTCAATGACGCTAAAAACGTTTACGTAAATTCACTCTGAACGATTTCCAATTATTATTTTCTCTATTGCTATAAGAATAACAAAGACAGCGAGAGTGAGTTGGCCTCTCCTGGTATATTTTCGTAAACCGCCATGACCGATAAAGAAACAACAATTTGCTTGTTTACATATCAACATAGATTTATGAAAGGGGGACATAGAACATAATTCACGGCGCACGCTGCCAATTCTCCCACTGCTGGCACCCACCAATCACAGGCAGTGTGTCGGTATCTTCGACAGTTCGATAGCATCGATATTGTATTTCGATGTTCGTTGTGGAAGTGAGGTTTTGATTCAGTGACTATTTTTGTGACTGTATAGCGTGAAAAATGCCCAGGTGCGTTATAAAAAGTTGTGTTTACCACAAAACTGTAAACTGTGTGAGGGATAAATCATCTATTCATTTATTTCGGTAAGTTACTTAATAAACATGTTTGATTTGGAGGCCATATTCGATTGTTTAAGGAGACACAGAGCCGTATTTCCCATTTCTATGAGATTTGCAAAGATAATTATTAATTATTGCAATAATGTGGATTAATCAAAGGGGATGAATATATTTAATGTTGACAGTAGCACGTTTTATACGATTTTACATAATAGGTACTTTAAGATTGTATTATTTTTAGTGTTCCAAAGGATACTGAGAGAAGAGAGGCTTGGAGAGTATCTTTAAATTTGGAAAAAGAAGATATGTTTGTGAATTCCAACGTATGCCACTTACATTTTACCCAGGAGTCTTATGATTTTGAGAAGTCACCTTTTTCACTCCATTTAAAACACCTATTTTTGACATTACGGTAAGTAGATTCGAAAGAAATATATAATATTAGTTTATTCAGATCACTAAAATAATTATTATTAAAAATACAGTACCTACCTACTTAAATTATTAAACAAAAAGTTAATAGTGTCCAAAAAATTACCTTTTCCGAAGTTCTCAAATATTTACTTACATAAAATTTTATAAAAATTAGAAACGTATTTAAAATTTTGTGCCTAAATTATTTTACAATAATGTATTTATTCGTAACTTGTTTATTTACTGTTTCCATATGAGCAGAAAAATTATTTTATAAATACCTATTAAATTTATTCGAGAATATAATTAAAAAATTGGTGTGTATTATTTAGGTATACTATTATTTTCAAATATATTTTTTCGAGGATTTATTTTTGTGATTTTCTTACAGAAAAACAAATCAATATAGAAAATGTAAAATTTTCCAAGGGCCCTTAATTTTTTTTAAATTCAGGTGAATGATGTTCAATAAAGCAGAGGGATAGTTCAATTAGAAATTTTACATTCGCAATATTCATTTATTTTTTCTGATTGCAAATTATGAAAATTGAGAAAAATCCATAAAACTTAATATTTTTCGATAACTCCTAAAATGAAGTCTACAGGGGGCTCGACAGGGGGAGTGTCAATATATGAAGAAAAACCCTGTAGATAAAATATCAAAAGGATTTAAACAATATAAACAATAACACATAGGTATAATACATCTTATTTTTTATAGGATACTAGTAAAAGCTTGACCGAAACTACAGCTGTTTCGTCTCAACCATCGACGAGTGCTGCTATATCTTTGTTAAATGAACCACGGCCATCAACAAGTACTGGATTTTATCAGGACATAGAAAGGACAGAATTGCCACAGAGGTCATTTACTAGTTTGGGTTTTGTGGAAAATAATACACCCCCAAGTTCTCCTATTCGAGGGCATTCTAAAGTAAGTTAACTAAGTAAAATTTATTATTGATTACTATTACTAAGTATTTTAACTTATTGAAAAATAAAGTATACTTATTTAAAAAACATTAAATAAGTTGTTCAAATTGTTCACTCAGCATTGCCAGGGCCTTTATTATTTAATATTGGCATTCAGTAAGTAATAGAAGTATGTTAAATTAAAAAAAAAAATAAACGTCTTACGTAAAGTAAGTCTTCATTCAATCTATAATCAAAAATCAATAATAGTGCCAATATTGTTTATTGATTATGTAAATTTTTTTAAGGTTGAAACACCCCGAAAACGAAAACTGAAGTCTCAGTTGACTAAAGCTCATAAAAAAATTAAGAGGCTTAGGACAAGTGTTCGCCATTTTAAGAAAAGAGTTGCTAGGCTTGCTGAGGTGATTAAATCACTCGGTGGCAAAGTCACCGATGAAACATTAGAAACTTTGTGTAAGATACGACCTAATGAAGAATTTTTGCAGACAGATGTACCATAAAAATAAGTATGGCGAACAGCTTAAAGCCTTTTTATTAACTCTTCATTATTATTCTGTTAAGGCATACAATTTTGTTCGTAATACTTTTAATTCGGCTATTCCTCACCCAGACTATATTGAGGTGGTACAAAAATATAAATGGCGAGGCCGGATTTACAGCAGAAGTTTTCGACCTATTAAAAATCAAAGGACAGAATACAGATTATAAACTTATTTGCAGCTTAACTGTAGACGAAATGACAATTCGTCAGCATGTGGAGTGGGATGGAACGAAGTATTACGGATTTGTAGATTTTGGAGTAGAAACTGAAACTGACTGTCATCCTGTAGCCAAGGATGCACTTGTGTTCATGCTAGTTTGCATTAATGAGTCATGGAAGCTTCCTCTTGCATATTTTTTAATAGATAGTTTAACCGGTCAACAAAAAAAAAAATTTAGTGCGACAGTGTCTAAAGTTAGTCAATGAAACGGGGCTACTGTTGGTTTCGATATGTTTTGATGGAGCTACGAACAATGTTACGTTGGCCAAACAGTTAGGGTGTAATTTTGATCCCAAAAATATACAATCTACATTTGTTGATCCCAGTTGTGGCAGAAGAATTGCAGTCTTTTTTTACCCCTGTTATATGATTAAATTGTTAAGAAATTTGTTAGGAGATAAAAAAAATATTATTGATGATAACGGTGATATTATTCAGTGGGAATATTTAGTAAAATTAATGAAATTGCAAGATGAAGAGGGTGTTCATTTAGCTAATAAATTGAGAAAATCACATATATTCTTTAAAAACAAAAAAATGAAAGTTAATTTAGCCACCCAACTATTTAGTACTTCTGTAGCACATGCTTTGGAGTTTTTAAACCAAACTTTAAAATTAGAGCAGTTTAAAGATTGTGAAGCTACAGTAAAATTTATTAGATGTATCAATAACTTATTTGACATCTTGAATTCCAGAAATATGTATCAGTATGGTTACAAACAGCCTGTTAACAAACAATATTTTGAGGGTTTTAATAAATTTTTTGTCAGAAACAGCAGACTATTTAAAATCTTTGGAATCAGCGATTGGCAAACCTGTTTGTGAGAGTGTAAGAAAAATGGGGGTAATAGGATTGTTGTTTTGTATCGAAAGTATAACATTTCTCTATAACAATATTATTGAAGAAAATAAATTATTGTTGTATATTCCTACTTACAAAATTAGCCAGGATCATGTTAAAACTTATTTAAAAACCTAAATAAACTTTGTTTCTTTAATTATATTAATACATAGGTTTATAGAGTACTATCTATTATTTAAAATACACAATGCATAGGTTAGCTAATATAAAAATTGTTGTTTTTTTTTTCAATAAAATCACTTTATTTTCAATACTAATTTTTTTTATTTGAATTATATTTTAGAAGCCAAAATAAAAAATGTATATGGTTTTAATAAAAATATTTAAATAGTCTGGATGTTCTTTATTGTGTTATTTAAAGAAATATACCCAAAAAAAACAACAAAAAAAAGCATTTTATATTTGAGACACAAAAGATTACATCTAGTTAAATAAAAAAATAAATATAAAGCTAAAACTTTCTTAAATACCTTATTTTTTTAGTTCTTGCAAAGAAATTAGGAATCAAAATGTTTTGTTTCTTGTACCTCTACAATATAATTATTTTAATATATTATTATGTTGTATACATAAAACCGTATTATGGCATTGTAATGACAAAAAATACCCAGAAGAATATTATATAATTAAAATAATGCTGAAAACTAAAACAAAACTGTTACTGATGCTAACCTCTAAATTGTATAAGTTGTAATTGTAGTTCGTGTTTACAAGTGCAGTGATAACAATTCAGTGGCGGCTGGTGGATTTAGGCTAAACCATATCTCAATATTGGAGCATGGAATCCAAACATTATTTTAAGGCACGACTACCAGTACTGAATGAAAAAGTTTTGCAAAAAAAATTAAATAAAAATTGAGAAAAGGTTACAAAAATACTCTGTCGATCCAGATAACTTCTAGACCATTAGTAAAATATTTGCAAACTATTTTTTTTCCTAATCAGAAGAAAAATTTATCACCCCGGTTTTTTTGGTTTTCGAAAATTGTGATTTTTTTGTAAAGTTATGACATTTTAAAATTTAAATTCTTCATTGTGTAAATTTCAAATTGTCATAACTTTACAAAAAATCAAAATTTTCGAAAACTAAAAAAAAACGGGGTGATAAATTTTCCTTCTGATTACGAAAAAAAATAGTTTCCAAATATTTTACTAATGGTCTAGAAATAATCTGGATCGGCAGCGCATTCTTGTAACTTTTTTTTCTATTTTTTTTCAATTTTTTTTTGCAAAACTTCTTCGTTCAGTAACTGGTAGTCGTGCCTTAAAATATTACTTGGGTTCCATGCTCCAATACTGAGATATGATATAACCTAAATCCACCAACCGCCACTGTAACAATTAATGTTTCATCTGTGGGAAGATTGCAACGAGTAAAGTTGTGACATTGTAAGTGTGATATTTTTATTAGTGATTAGTGTTATTCTCGGAAACTGTAATATTATTTAATAGCTATTAGTGTGTGTTTTAGTCCTGTGTTTTTAATTATTGATTATTATTAGTGATTTATTTTTGCTGTGTACCAGGGTATGTGGATTATTTATAGAAGAGATTATTTTATTTCAATTAGGTACGTGCAGAATGCCAATTTTTTATTATTTATTTCAGTATTAGAATTTTTTATAGTTTAATTTATTTATTAAGGAGTTTAAGTTTTTGTTTTCAGAATTTATTGTTAATTTTACTAACATAGCCTCACCCAAACTAACACCCCAACCACTTCCTGGCAGGTAAAGCTCATACCTCCACGTGGTACTTACTGGGCAACAATAATTTCTTATTTAAAATTTTTTTTGTTGGCTAAACTGGGCAAAAAATAATTCTATTGTGGATGGATTATAGCAATTAATAATTTAAGTGAGTAATCATACTTAATTCATTATTGCAAAAGTATTAAATGATCTTAATACGGTCCTGTCCCACCAGACTTGGACGTTTGATTGATTCATGGAACCAATCAGTTTCTCTCAAAAGTGAGACAGACAACTTATAACCTCGCATTATACGAATTGTCAGCAAGGAACTTGTTAGACGACAGAGAATATACTCGCCTAGCACGCGGGTTCGAATCACAAACTTATTTTTTTTTTTTTTTAAATAAGTATTTTTTAGTTCGTTAGTAAGATTAATATGAAGATTACATTTTTTCCTTGCCCTTTATTATAGTTTGTTTATTTTTACTACATTTTTTCCTTGCCCTTTATTATAGTTTGTTTATTTTCACGGACATCGTCGGGTATGTGGTCCTAAGTCTGCGTTATTTCAATACTCGCAACTGATGTTTCTGTGCCATCCACGTGTTAAGTAAACCAATCTACCTTTCCGTTCCTTAAAGTATATGCTTCTTTATAAAATGATTATTTTCAATTTTGTTTCATTTTTAGTAAAGTGAAACCAAATTACCAGATGTGTACTAATTTAAAATAGATTTGTGCGGAACGCTGACAGTGGCAACACTGCCTTGAGTTACGTAATTTCTATGAACGGTGTTTACACAGATATCCAGTGACCATCAAAATGTCGGTTGCCGGAGGACGAAAAAATTATCAGAAATTCAAAATTTTTTTTGTTTAAAAAAATTTTTTAACAGTGCCAATCAATTGTACTCGACGAAATATATTGAGGGTTAAAATATAACTACGCATTTAAAACTCACCCTGTATATATATATATATATATATATATATATATATATATATATATATATATATATATATATATATATATATATATATATATATATATATATATATACATACATACATACATATACATAACAAAATTTTTTTATTTAAGGTGACGAAAATAAAGGCGACCATATGCAATAATTTGGATCAAAACAGTAGTGCACTTTTTCGTACATAAAAGATATAATAGAATATATTATTCAAATTATTTGATGTATGTTTCAAAGTTTATGTTTCTTCAACTTGCTAAATGTAATAATAATGGAAAATATTGAAAAATAAAAGTAAAATTGACCACTAAATATAACCTTCACTTTCCTAGCGAGTTTATACAATATCCTGCATATGATTCGCAAATTAAATGTAATCAGCAACATTAGGACACTCTACTGCAATGAAATATTCCATAAAAGCACACTGTTTTATGCAAACTTTTAAGGAAAAAACATTACAACCTCATCATATCATAAATGTCACAAAGTACAACTGTTTGAAAATATCACTAGATTTATAAGTTCGTCAATATTCCGATAGAGGGGAACAGGGATTTTAATTACTGAAATAAATGTTGGTACTTGTAGATGTTGGTGGGGGTAAAATTTATGAATGAAATTATGAATGCAAACTTCATCATAAATGTTTATTTGCTATATATGTATAATTATTGCACTAACGTCTTTAGTGTTTTTTTTTGTATTTTATGACTTCTTGACGGGAAGTTAATACTAGGTACGTTTTTTTTTTCATATTTGGTCATAAATTACAATTTGGTCATACATTACAGTACAAAATAGATTTAACGGGTACGCCCGCATAAAGAATACAGGGTCCCGAAATTGGAGGTCAATCTCTTAGTGGTAGATTCTAAACCCCAAATTATGGCATTTGAGCCATACATACCTATATACCAAAGTGCGCCGTTTTTAGATACACGGCGTAAATTGTGACTAGTACGCACAATCATTTTTCAAATATCTTCGGAACCATTTGAGATCTTTTCCAATTTTAATACACGATTATTATAAAGCCAATTAAATCTTCGGTTACTATTTGGTTGAGATTGATACACTGGATGTTTAATTTTTCCAAGAAAGATTGCTCTACTCTCTTTTTTTTTTAATCTTCACATTAAAACCTTTGAAAATCATAACAGTAAATCAAAAGTGAATTAAAATTTCTTATTCATCCATATTTTCCATCTTTATATGTAACACAGTACACCTACATTTTGCCAGATAACCCCTAAACCTTTAAATATATCGAAAAATTACAATAGTTAAAAAATGTCGGAAATTATGAGAATTAGACAACATTGGTATGTCATAGGCATGCAAAAAAAAATTGGGGTGGGTTAAAAGATAACTGGTCTGGAAAAATTAATCATCCATTGTATCAATCTTAACCAAATCTTTACTGAAGATAGGCAATAATAGATTATAGTCTTCGAACATTTATTTGATATTTGCATACACCTTTTGTTAAATAAACTAATAGTTGTAGAGTAATATTGTAGCGGAGGGTTTTCGTAGTAGTTTGTATCGATACAAAATAATTTTCTGTTAGTCATCCTTACATCTTTCAGAGTATACCCAGTTTCATGAAAACAAAGTATTTAATGACTCGTTTATAATCGTCTGTGGCTAATGTAAACTCCCAGTGCCAATCTACTCAACACACACAGACTCACACACTCACGCTCACGCACCCGCTCCCGCGCCCGCGCACGCACACACAGTTACATAAGATAAAATAACTTTATCCACCTGATAATGACGCCTTTAAGATCGAAACCACATCACCACATAAACCACTCGATGACGAAACCTTCATGACCGAAACCAAATTTCCACAAAAACCATCCAATGGTAAATTAATTAAATCATCCAACAATATAATAATTTTAAAAAACCACCTGATGATGAAACCTTTAAGATCGAAATTAAATAATTATAAAAATACCCACATGAAACGATTGAATCATTCAAAAATATAGTAATAAAAAGAACACCTGATGATGAAACCTTTAAGATCGAAATTAAATATAAAAATACCCACATGAAACGATTAATCACACAAAAAATACAATAATAAAAAAAAACACCCAATGAAACCTTTAAGATCAAAATTAAATAATTATAAAAATACCCAAATGAAACGATTGAATCATCCAAAAATATAATAATTAAAAAAACACCTGATGATGAAACCTTAAAGATCGAAATTAAATAATTATAAAAATACCCACATGAAACGATTGAATCACCCAAAAATATAATTTAAAAAAAACCCACCTGATAAAAACTTTCAAACGGAAACCACCTACACACGAAAACCCATCAACATCCACCTAATAATGAATATTAGAAATAATAAAAAAAAAAGTAAAAAACAAGAAATGCTTAAAAAACACTTATAACGTCTTTGAGAAAAGGAGGAAATGAATTTAACAAAACAGCGTGGTAATGTAACACCGCATATCAATTAAGCCAGTACAGTCATAATAGCTGGGGGTAGTCTCTACATACAGCCAACTTTTTCGCTTAAATTCCTAGAAAAGAGGTAAATTGTTTTGTGAATTTGTCGGAATAGTGGACCAACTAATTTATGCATTTATGTTGCATTTATTTATTTCCACTAAATGTTTGGTGCATTGTATCATATAAAATAATAGGAAATTAACATAGCCGCGACATCTAATTAAAAAATGGTAAGCTTTAGTTCAAGTTACGAATAATGGGGTATCTAATGTCACCTTAACCAGGGAATGCAGTCAGATGATCAAAAAGGAATAACTCTTTTTTAAATCTAGCTTTCGAAACTTTGTTTCTTCTTCAGGAATTCTACAAAAAATTCTGTGAAAATTACAAACTTACAAAATTACAAAATAATAAAGTGAAAAGGTACTTACTAAAGTGAGGTTATAAATGAAGCATGATCATTATTAACAGTAAAACTAGTTCCTTACATTATAAAAAACATTTTTACTAAAGGTTAATGACGAAAAAATCGTTGATTTGTTGAGAAATCAAAACTAGAATAATTAAAACAATCTGAGACCACTACATGCTATCTATCACTCTACAAAAAGCAAAGAAATGTTGTGTAAAAACACGAAAAATCTCTGCCTTGTATGAGAGAGAGGAGACAGTAGTGGGTTATTTGCCAACTTAAAAGATAAATATGTACTCGCTATTGAAATGTATTATAGTGGGTGTTTTATCTATTATTGTTATTTGCATAAGAATTCGTGTAAATCACGACCTTCTATGTTTGTTCTGGAATTCATCGCTTGTGTTTCATTGAAGATGTGACACATTTCCAAAAACTTCTCTTGCCCAGGTTTTGTTCATAATCCAAAATTTTAATTTCATTGTAATTAATATTATGATTTTGTAATAATGCATATTTTGCTAACATGCATGATTCTTTGTTGTGTCGGGCGTCACTTTTATGTGATGCAATTCTTACTTTTACTTTTCTACAAGTTTGGCCTATGTATTTTTTTCACAATTTTCACAAGAAAATGTTCATTTTGTAAGTAGTTTTTTAAACCAATAGCTTGGTTTAGAGTGTTGTTTTCTGATTCATTAACAATGATTTTTTCTAAACAATCTAATAATTCTGTTCGATAGGTATAAACAGTTTCTATGCAGTTTGTATTAAAATTCCATAGTATTGGAGCCGCTTTAGGTAATCTCACCTTAACAACATTATCTAACAGGGCTGTTCTGTTTGGCGATTTTCCAAAGAATGAAGAAAAGCTATGTAAATTAGCAAAAAAAATTTTTATGCTTTTATCCTGACTTGATGCTTTTTGTAAAATTCTCGGTCTTCATAACCCAACTTATGTCCATCTCTGTTTTAATATATTTTGTATAACACTCATATTTAATAGTAAACACCAAAAACACTGTTTTACTTAATTTCACGACAAGTAGAGATTTACTAATAAAATGTTCACAAATAAAAACAACGCGACAGAATTTACCGACCAACACGTACGTAGTCAGCATTAAGACTGCTGACTGGCGAGTGGCGACTGCTCTACTAAACTTCGTGCGTTACCGTGTCAGGGTCGTCAGGGACATTGTCCCTGCCAGTGTTTTCTGTCTCTTTTGCTTTCTGACGATTTGCGCATAAGTCTATTTCACTTTAATTCGTTGTAAATTCTGTCCGTAGCTAGCTTTGAGGACACGTTGTGAATTGACCCAAGATTTTTAAATTCTATAAATGAATAATGTAATGATCTAGATATTTGAATAGTATTGTGCATATAATGAACTAGAAACTTTAATATATTTTTTAAGAATATTAAAAATATATATATTATATATTTTTAAACTTCAGAAAATGAATAGCTCTATTTTTTATTTGTATGTGGGAGGTCATTGACCAAATGACCCTATAGAAGAACCGCCAGTGTTTTCTAGTGATATAGGTAGCATGTAGTGGCCTCAGATTGTTTTATTTATTCTAGTTTTGATTTCTCAACAATCAACAAATCAACGATTTTAGGCATTAACCATTAAATGTTTTTTATAATGTAAGGAACTAGTTTTACTGTTAATAATGATCATGCTTTATTTATAACCTCACTTTAGTAAGTACCTTTTCACTTTATTATAATAGTTTGTAATTTTCACAAAATTTTTGTAAAATTCCTGAAGAAGAAACAATAAAGTTTCGAAAGCTAGAATTTAAAAAAGAGGTTTTCTTTTTTGACGACGTGACTGCATTCCCTGGTTAAATTAAAAATGTTGGGCCGAGCTCATAAACTTACACTAAATATTAGTTGTGCTACTAGTAACGTCAACTATCTATTCCTGAAATTCGAGAATTAAGAGTTAGGCGGTTGCAAAGAAAAATATACAATAAACGAAAAACCCCATTACAAACCTTGCATGACATTCAGTTTAGAAAAATTTACAGATTTTCAAAACATAACGTTAGATATATGTGCTCTTAAGAAATAAATTAGAGCCAAAGTTCATAAAGGTGGTGGCATATCTGTAGAGTTACAAGTGTGTATTGCCCTCAGATAGTTTAGTAAAGGTGCATACCAACACAAAAATGGTAGGTATTCATTGCTGTATATAACCATCTTTTGTTAATTGAAATCATTTAGTTCTAACAAAAATATTGGCAGATATCTTTGCAATGCAAAACAAAAAACTAACATATCTAAAAAATTTGGTGTATATCAGTTAGATTGCCTAGAATGTAAAGCCTCATATGTAGATCAAACAGGTAGATCGTTCGGGGTAAGATACAGAGACCATATTCACACACAAAAACAACATTCCAACTTTTATAAACACCTAACAGATTCTGGTTATACAATACCTGACGACCATCAACCTAAAATATTACACATTGTGGGAAAAGTAAAAAACTTAATCTATTAGAAGCACTAGAAATAAATAAACTAAATAGGAATAAAAATTACAACATATTAAACGACCAAATAGATTTAAATAATTATGTTATTAAACTTGTTCAGATAACCTAATGATGTTAATAAAAATCACACCATAATATAATTGAGAAACCCTTACATTTAAAGATATGAAGTACAAATTTGAATTATATGATCAACCATAAAATGAACCATTCTTCTATTCAGTTCAGTTCATATTTAAATGGAAGTAAAATCTGTGTATAATTTAGTTTACTTGAAAATGTCCGAATAGGATGAAACTAGTTGTAAAAATAACAAATATAGCGAAAATTAGACAAGTAATAAAAAGTGTTTATATATAATTTTTTGCTAATTGATTTGTAATTTTAGCAGATGTATATGGTGTAAGCAGGCAAACTGTGTCACAAATTGTAAAGAAAGTAGCTGTGGCTTTGGCAAGAAAGCGTGAACAATTTATATATTTTTCTGCACATACTGAAAATTTGAAAATGAAATTTTATGAGATTGCCCGTATGCCTATTATAGTTGGTGCTATTGAAGGCACCTATATATTTGTTGAAAAGGATATCATTAATTAAATATTCAGGTAAGTTTTATAATGATTATATACATAAAATATTCTCAATTTATTATTATTTAGATGATCTGTGATGCTAATTGTAAAATTACTGACATCGTTGCATGTTGGAGGGAAGATACTCTGATTCCAGAATTTGGAATGAATGTGGCTTCAAACAGAAATTTAAAGTAAGTTTATAGATTAATTTATTTTTCATTATGTAATTAAATTATACTGTTTTCAGGAGAGGTGAAATTAATGAAAATTTTATTGGGTGATAATGGGTATGCCAGTTTTTGTTAACACCTCTGTTACACCCTTGGCCTGTTCCTGAAACTAAATATAATAGAGCACATGTTAAGACAAGAGGAGTCATTGAGAAGCTTTTTGGCAGACTTAAAATGAAGTTTAGAGCTGCATTTAATACATTTCAAATTGAATTAAGCATTGTTAAACCAGCTATTATTGCAATAGCAATACTGCATAATATGGCTGTTGATGACTATCTAGAAGGTAATACTATGCATTTCATGTTAATATATAATAATTGTTGTTTTTTTTTTCTAGATGAACGTGACATTAATAATGATGAGGGCCTTAATAGAGAAGATAACTACAATAACATTTTAAATGAAATTGCTGTGGGAAATTTATTTAGTCAGAACTACATCAGACATTATTTAACTTTTATTTATAGTTTATCTCAAACTTATTTGCAACATAAAAATTTCGGCTTCTTTGATGGAGGTAAAGGGATCAAAGAAGCCAACGGTTTTTATGTTGCAAATAAGTTTGAAGTAAAGTGTAATTACATATTTATGTATATTTGTAACATTATGTATATAAAATCAAAATAAAGTATTCTTAAAATAACAAATTATACTCTAATAGGTTTTTTTTTTGTTACCACTATATTAATTATTGCCTTTAATTTTTTTTAATTTGCTAATTTAATAGTTGTTTCTTTTTTAACTTTAATAACTTGCAACATATGCATTTCTTCATCTAATTTTAACCTCTTTCTTTCCTGCTTTATTCTTTTTTCTTCATATTTTGTCATATTTTCAAGACGTTTCTTAACCCTGGCTTTGTTATTATTCAAGTCGGAAGTGGTGTGGTTGCTTCCATTTTCAGTTACCCTAAAAAAATATATTTCTAAGTACCTAGTTTATAAAGTTCGAAAATTGAACAAGTAACTAAATTTAAAAGAAAATTTTACCTACAACACAATCTGTGCATTATTGTTTGATTCAAAATTCGATACTTCTGGGTCTCCTGGTACAGCTTCATCTAATATGTCTAGTAAATTCCCATTCAAATCATTTTGTGAATTTATGTTATTGAAGTCATTTTGAGAGCTATCTATTTGTGAAATATCTTCATTTATTATTTCTATTGAATTTTCATTATTTGTCACCTCTAGTGCATTCTCTTCTGAATATTATATTCCTGGTCATCGCCGTCAAACTGACTTTCATCTTTGGCAAAATCTTGCGGTATCATATTATAAGATTCGACATCTATGGGATGCGCATCACAGATGGGGCCCTCCACCAGTTTTTTTTGTTGATTTTTGTAATTGCTAATATTTTTTTTACTTACTGCCATTTTCATACGTAACCACTGTTGTTTTATTTTACCAATATCATGTTTACAATCTTTTGCTGCCATTTTATTCGCTGCATTGGCCCATACTGTTTTTCGACATTTAGTATTTCTCCATCTTGCAATTTATTTTCAATAATATTTAAATTTTCATTAATAAGCTTTAATAATATCTTATCATGTGTCCAATTTTCTTCTCTAGTTCTTTTTGCCATCATTTTTAAAACTTATCCAAAGATTTTACTTACCTATCTAAAAATACACACGTTTATTATTTTTTAAATATGCAATGATAACAGTTAAAAACTACAGAACACTATATGAAACTGAATTATTTTATATAACCTTACCTTGCAACACAATTTATTATAAGCACATCATTTATTTACTATTCTCTGTAGTTTTTTATGTAGGTTAACCAAAATATAAGGTTAGGTTAATTTTGTAGCGCGACTAAATAAAAATCTAATAACAATGTTGCATCTCATGCTAACTTATGGAAATCGCTATACATCCATCTCTCTCTCTTTGACAACAGATTTGACACTGCATCATTGTCAAGTTTACTTTGCTACTAAAAATACCTTAGAAGTGGTATTATGAGATCTACTAGCCATAATGTCACAGTAGCCTATTTTAATAAATATAGCTAAATTGTGGTATTTAGTTTATGTTTATGAGCTCGGTCCTTTGTTTTTAACTTAGACAGTTGTCTAATCCAATTTCTGTGTGATTGTGTTGATTATTTGATTCCTATGGCTACTAAAAATTGACACATGCAAAGATTCAAAGAACAAAGTATATTATATAGAAAACTTAATATTACTTTTAATTTAAAAATTCCTCATTCACCTAATAAAATTTGTATAATTTCGACATTCCACAGTAAGTGAAGCTGAATTTTCACATGAGGTATAGCTGCTTGTAAGGAAGGTTCCATTGGTTGAGCAAACCATCCCAAAACAGGGTGCCAGTGTGTAAGAGTGGATTGCTTGCTAACAACATAATTTTGGCAACTTTCTAACAATCCTGTCACAACAACCTGAAATTAAAACGGAAAAAATATTCAGTAACAATATTCAAGATGTTTTAGAGTGGAACTGAAATAACTTTGGTACAATTGAGTCACGTGACCTGCGAGGAAATATAACTACTCTAGTGGTGTATCAGGTAAAACCTACTTTGGTTATATTTTGTACTGACCCAATAACTAATTGATAGTTAAAGTAAAAAATAACAAACACAAAACTAGCATTCTTACAAATTATGACTGGTTAATAATGTTATATTTCTTTTCTTGCATGTCTTATGTTATTAATATATTACTTTTTGTCAATGTTTTGTTACTGTTAATGTTAATATACTATATGAAGCATCCCAGGCCCTGGGCTACTTCCAGTGTCCCAAGCAAAACACTGAAATTTTGAGGAATCATAGAAAATAAATCGTTTCCTTCTTTTAAATGTTTAGTGATCTGCTATATTATTAATTCAATTCAATTTATTTAAAGTATATACAATGCTTTAAAGTAATGTAAAAATTATAAATTTATATGAAGGAGAGGGGGGGCACGGCACAAATATTGAAAAATACCTAACATGATAAAAAAGGCGTGTAGTGGAAAAAATACAGGCATTTTGAGAACATTTATTTTTTTTTATGGTAGTTTCTATGAATCGAAGCAGTAATAAAAGTATGGTAATGTTGTATATTAATATTTGTTATATTCATTTCCACTAAAATTTAACCTAACTTTATATAAATATCTGTTAATTTGAACAAACAAGCAAGCTACGAAATATGAAACTGTTGATCAAATTGTAGTAACTTTGGGCAGTTGCAATACTATAGCTAACTAGATATTCAAGAAGGAACATGCTGGTTTTACGGCCCGTAAATATTGGTAGCTTAGGCAAAGGCCTAAGCTACCAATATGGCGGTAAAAAATCTTTAGGTTCAGCTGATAACCTACAAAACAGTTTGAAATTTGTGTTATATTTTAGTGCATTTTTCAAGGAATATAGCAGGCAAATATTATTAAAGTAAATGAGTATTTAAAACCATTTAAAGAATCCCTATTGATATTAATAAACTAAAAAAAAAACTGTGAATAAATACTGTAATAGGCAGTGGGAAAACGCAACATTCTGACACTTTGCGTCCCAATATCTCGAAAAGCATGGAGCGGGAATTCTTTACTCGAAAATCATGTTCTGCAGGCAAAAATGGGTATGGTAGGGAAAAAAATCAAAAATCGGACGTCCTCTAATACAACAAAACCAAAAGCATTTATATTTTTGAAGATCTATGTGAATCTATGTGACTTTTTGAAAAGTAATGTCATTTCTTCAATAAGATTTTTTTTGATGGCCCAGGGGGGAGGGCAATTGCACTCATTGCCACTCCCTTGGATTTGCACTAGGCCAAGATACTAAATTTAAGATTGTGTGAATGCAAATGTATTTAAATTGTGGAGGGTACGTAAAATGAAAGAAGAAAAAGTATGTAAAGTCTCTATTTTAAACTCATCCGTAATACAAAAACGTCGGCCTCTTTGACCGCTCTAAAGAGATCAAAGAAGCCGATATTACAATTTGATGGGAATGGATCGTAGGCCAGACACCAATCAGAAAAATGTCAGAAATTCAGAAATAATTCAAACAAAAGGTTTCTTATCTTAAATTGGTTCATTGGGTTGTCATTGAGAAATCCTTAATTTATGCCACTTGAACGAGGCCAGGAACCCTTCTCTGTTAGGGGGAAACTCGCGAGAATATGATTGATTGATTGATTGACTTTACTTGTATTTTTGGCTGATCACAATCAGATAATACATGTCAAGGTAAAGGAAAAAACAATATACAGGTAAAACACAATAAATACGACACAATTAATGTATAAAACGTCACAGAAGCCGAAACAGTATACAGTCCACAATTATTATTAAAACAGTTTGAAATAAATTATTTCAAAAAATAATTGTCTGTATACAAGTTAAAAATATTAAAGGTTAATTTAAACATTACATATAAAGTAGCAAGTTGACAGTTATATATAAGTTTAAAAATGTAAGATAATTGGAAACATGATTATTAAAATATTAAAAAGGAAGACTATCTATTTAAAAATTCATCAGTGTTGTAAAAAGTGCCATTGATCAACATACTCTTGATCTTATATTTAAATGCATTGTAATTATTTACTTTGTTCATATCAGATGGCAAGGATTTATATAAATTTATACAAGAGTATAATGGTAATTTTTTTACTAATGTAGTGTTATGATGTGGTATGAGCAAATCATTGTTTCTTGTAACATAGTTGTGATGCAAAGATAAACTCTGTTGTGGATTTTTTTTGTAAAATAAACTTTTATAGATATAAATTGATGGAGTAGTAAGAATATTATTTGCTTTACTCTAGGTATTCCTACAACTTTCAAAAGGTTTTACATTAAATATTAGGCATATGTTTCTTTTGGCCAATAAATACTCTGTTCCTTTCTGAGGCCGTACCCCTTTTTTCGAGACTTCCGGCTTTCCCGTTGAATTTACGACAAAAACTGTTAAGTATTATAGAGACCTAAAATTCTCGAGCACTTATTTTTCAACAGCGTTCCCCGAGAAAGAACGAGCATAAATGAGCATAAACGAAAAAAACTTGAAAATGTATGTTCTAAGTTTGAAAAATAGCATCATAATATATGTTTATATATTCTTGTTTTTCTGATATTTCTCAGTATTATCTATGAATATTCTTGGGAACATTCTAATATGAAGATAAAAATGTTACAAGTAATGTGCATATAATAGTAGTAAAGTAAATAGGTAATGCTGCAACATACAATATATGGATTATATTCAAATCCAGTAAAAATATTTAAATATTAATGATATACATATTATTTTTTCAATAACAATATTCATATCCCATATATGAAACGAATGGTGAGATAAAATTAAGAATTATTTTTTCTCCACACACGCACAAGTAGACATTCTAAATGTCAGTCAGTGATTTGTATAGTTTATTCCTACAGAGTAGTATTTTTTTGTTATAGTGTATTATATTTATTGTATTTTTGAAAGAAATAAACATTATTATTATTATCTAATTATTTAAGTATAATTAGGGTTTATCTAATAGCAGCCTACCCTATAACGGTGAAGGGGTGAGATTTATAAAATCACTATAGATGGAATAAAACAAAATGGTGGGCAATGACACTACAAGTGATAAGTTCTGGGGGTTTTGCAAGAAATCTGCAGTAAATAAAAAAGTTAATTGTGTAAACTGCTCAGCAGTAGTATGTATGCTGTTATAATAAGAAACCAAAATCTAAGAAGTGCTAATTATCTAATAGAAAATCAACTAACGGATGAGAAATTTGAAGATGAAGATGACTTAAGTGATTACGTACCAAATAAATCAGTAATGTGGGAGAATAAAATCCTTAAACAACTAAAGGAAGAATTGAGGCAAAATAATAAACTTTTTAAAGAAAAAAATTGGAAAAAGAAAATACTAACTTGAAAAAAATAATTAACAAAGGACAAGATACAAATAAAATGCAAATACAAGATAATGGAGACATTTAAAAAATATCACCCGAAGCACTAAATTCTACTCTTGAAAACAATTTAAAATCTGTAACGGAGGAAATACATAATTTAAAATATGATCTAAAAAAAATTGAATCAAAATAAAACTGATAAATAGAGTGATAAAAATCTAAACTCTCAATCTGCACAAAAACAAAACATAAACAACCAACCAAAATAATATTCAGAAATAACAAGAGTTACACCCAAACAAACTAGTCTGGCTATTTTACAAACACAACAAAGCACAATGATGAATAATGTTATACATTTAGAACTAGTGGAAGTAAATGAGAATGAAGACAATATTAAAGAACAAACAAGTAACGATACAGAAAACTGGCAAGTAATAAAGTGAAGAAAATCCTATACAAGAAAAGTTGGCCAATCAGAAGATATTAATGAAAAATTTAAAGGAGATAAATCGAAAGTATGAGTAACTCAATAGGGTGACTAGAGAAGTAACAGAGGAAGATATAAAAACATACCTAGAGACAAAAACTGGAAATAAAAATGAGGAATTTATTGTTAAAAACTAATAACAGAAGGAAATAGGTTTAATTGCTATATGGTAGCTGCTGATTTTAGGTATAAAGAAGATTTCTATAATCCTTCATACTGGCCAAAAGGGGTTGCATATAGAAGATTTGATTTCAAATTATATTATGAAAAATACCAGATAAGAGGATATTGTCAACAATGAAATTGACAAAATACCAAACTCTTTTTTAGTGCAGAAATCCTAGAGCAAAAAATTACCACACCAGTCATACCAACGGTAAATAACAAGGAAATTCTGCTGTCAGAAAGTTACTAACAAAACATTATCAATATTATGCATTTCAATATTTAAGGAATCTATGGAAAATCTAAAGACATTGAAATCTTATTTAAAATTCACAACTCAGACATTATTTGCATCACGGAACATTTGTTAAACCTGTGTGAAATAAAACATTTTAAATTATCAGAATATATCAATGACGTAATTGAATCTACAAGTGTTGATTAATTTAAAAATAAACTCGACACATACATGAATATTACCATTGTGTAATAATATAATATCTATCTGTATATACATTATTAGTATAGTACATGTACTTGTAATCATCTTATTTGGCATAAATAGTCAATGGCTGCTTGCCTATTATGTAATAACAATCCACGCGGTGCACCCTGGACAGGCAGAGACAAGTATGCTTGACAGATGGGCTAACCACCCCGGTATCCTAAATCTCTGGTTCCTATGACACAAAGAGGAAGGGCTTCTTATGATCGACCCCAACTGGATGATGAGATAGGTTGGAGGAGCCCATCGGAAGGTCTCAATATTGACGAAACATGCAATGTATATGGACGTTTTAGACGAGGGAACTAACTGCGCGCAGGGGACACTTAGTGCGGGTACAAGATACCTAGTGTGTCATGCATCCAGGATGCCGCGCCCTCTCTCAACAACATCTGAGAGACCAAGCATCCTTCTTGCTCAGGACAGGTTACGTAAGGACAATCCGTCAGCTGGAAGAACTGCCAGCCGCAGTCCCACCGCGGCAATTAGTAGCTGATGGGGAACAGCCTGTAGAGTTCACCAAGACAGACTTAAAGAAGAGGGTAAGCCTTAACACAAGGGTTAACCTAAAGCCACAAGACCTGGCCAGAATCGATCATTGATGAGGAATTTTCAGAAGATGCAGACATCTGGCAGATCAACTGTGCCGTGCACAATGCCGCAAAGCAACTCATGTTCTGTGAGAGGTCAACTAACACCTTAAACGGAGTTGAAAACGCCAAGCGGCGTGTAAAAAAAGTCGAGGGCAAGATACAGTCAGCAAGACAACACGCTTGTTGGACTCAGAGTGTGGTGGAATACACAAAATATGGTAGAGTTTTTACTCCCAAGATCCGGCGCATAGCAGCTGGGCAAAGACGTCAACATCACACTCTAAATCTGGCAGTGATGCTTACCGTCAAGCAGCACTGTTTAGATAGGACCCGAACGCTCATGACTGTAAAGAAAATGTTGAAAAGGTGGGTGAGGAGTATGGAACAAATCACATTGTTCCATACGAATCCTTCCCGAATCTTGTATGCTTGTATGCTAGGACACTGAGATCTGTTGAACCGGTCTCCCAGCAGATACAAAAACAGTGTAGTGCCAAGAATGGCTTGGAAGGCTGCAAGGACAGCCTGCTGATAGACCATTGTATTACACAGGATTCTATGCGAAATCTATCGATGGTCTGGATTGGTAAGGTAATTGATACATAGCACGGGCTATTGTTACACTTGCTCGAATGTTTTCAGGTACCAGCACCACTAATGAGTGCATAAAACAGCTGCTGCCGCTCTGGAAGATTTGCCTCACCATACCATCAGGTGCACTGCGGGTCATGACAGTGCAGGTGGCATTTAGGAGTTTTCCAGGGTCTCCCTGAGCCCTCTCCTCTTCTGAATCTATTTTATATGGATGACTTTAAACTTTAATGCCCCTGGACAGCGAAAACTACAAAACGCTCTTAGGGTGGTCAAAGGATACATGCTGGCAATTGGTATAGAGTTCGGGTTGGACAAATTTGCAGTCGTCCAACTCAAGAGAGGACGATGAGGGGAATTCTCTGAGGATGCGCAGCTCGCAGACGGAAGCATCATAAGATCTGGATGACGGAGAGACTTATACAGACATGGGTGTGCAACAAAGGCACATCAGGGATGTAAAACAAATAAAGGATTCTCACCGTGGTAAGTACAGACATCAACTCCGAAAGATTTGGTCTTCTGAACATTCAGGGAAGAACAAGATGTCTGCTACTAATATGCTTTCGGTTCTGCTCTATGTATGGCAGAGTAGTACTGAGTATGGCATGTAATATCTTTGTAAAACATCACGAAATTGTAGGAGTGGGAGCACGATTGTTTAAGCCAGCAAAAAGAGCCGCAGATGAACTCGATCTCGCATTCGACTTCAGGCGAGGTGGCCGGCGAGGTGCTGATGTAGAGTCAGTCACTGAACTTCAGCCAAATCACCTGAAAACTCAAATTAGAGCTGCCGAACAGGAAAATCTGTCGATGTCGATAAACCCCAACATGGTGTCTTCTATAAGAACATAGAAACATTGGGTTTATCGCCCAGGCTGAAATTCGCCTTTTTAAGGTCAGTCAGGCCTAAGTCAGAGACCAAGAGATACATTATGGCCTGACAGGATGGTGTTATCAACACCTTGGTCTATCGTAGCCGCGTGTGGCGTGTAGAGATTCTTGACATCAACTGCCGTCAGACGCAGGAATCGCTCATGCGCATACTTTCTGTATGCACCAGACACGCAATTTCGACCTATATCCTCCAACATAACGCGGCGTTACGAGTGCAACACTACCATTTAAGGCACTCGTACAGGGTAGACCAAACACCAGTGCTGTCTTACGTCCCCGGAGATATTGAGTCCGTTGTCGAGAACGAGAAATGCTGGACTTACTGGAACTACTCGTTCCCGACGGTCAGGCTAATCCAAGCCAAGAAGCCTGAAAGTCCTTCTGGACCATCAACTCAAGGTGATGTATATCTTCGAGTTCTTGGCACCTGCGGAGAAAAACATCACCTTGAAGGAAGACAAACTGACCAAATATCGCGATCTCCGGTAAGAGTTCCAAGTGCTGTACCCTCGGTCAAAATGGTCGTCCTCATAATCGGTGTATTCGGAGGGATAACCCTAGGCTGCTCTCGGAATTGAAGATCATACCGGCCTGCTAGAAATCAGTCGAGGGCACATGATTCTGGAATCTACAGTTACTAACCCTGGGGGATGTGGGAAGTGGCTGTGGTTAATGTGCTGGCACGACTCCTATGTGAATCGGTGCCATGGGAGGATTGTCCAGCATCGGGAAACTGGAAAAAAAAAATGTCAGTAGGAAGAAATGCCAGCCGCATGAGCCGCACTTCCACCGCAGCAAATAGCAACTCACGGGGAATATCTTATAGAGTACATTGAAAACGACCTAAGGACAAGAGTAAGCCTTAACACCAGGGCTACCCTAAACCTATAAGACCTGGCTCGAATGGATGCAGTCATAAATGAGGAAATCCCAGAAGATGCAGATACCTGGCAGATTAACTGCATAATTTACAACGCCACAAAGCAACTCGATAATCCACCCACTGTAACAGATGGAAGGGAATCTACGAAACGACGCGTCTTTTTAACAGCGACATTCCAGCAATCGCACACTTCGAGGCTATCTGTCGCAGACATTTTGAGGAGCCAGAAGAAGTGTGTCCGGCAATCAGTCCAGGAGGAAGTCCAACAAGCTCTAGTTGGTAATAAGAACTTCGCTACCCCAGGCCCAGACGGTATAAATAACCGGTGGTGGAAGAAATTTCCTTCCATTCACCGGCGTCTGGCGCAAGTTTTCAAAACGTGGTTGAATGAGGGGCAGCTGATTCCGGACTGGTTTGTCAAGGGGCGTACTGTACTTATCGCCAAAAAGGAGGATCTTTTCGACCCAAGGAATTATAGACTGATCACTTGCCTCCTGTACCCAGGCTATTCGGTCAAGATGGTCGTCCTAATAACCGGTGTACTCGGAAGACTAAAGCCTACGCTGCCCTCGGAATTGAGGACTATACCGGCCTGTCAAAAATCTGCCCAGTGGTTGGCAGGCCAAATGCAGAAGGCAGTCATTCTGGGTTCTCTCCGTCTGTTTAGGGCACATGATTTTGGTATCTACAGTCATTAACCCTGCGGGATGTGGAGAGTGGTTGTAGTTAATTCGCCGGCGTGACTGCCGTGAGACGTCGGAGGTCTTGGGAGGACTGTCCGCTATCGGTTCTACCGGAAAAAAAATTATATCTATTATATTATTATTATTTATTTAATAATAACCGGTGAGGTTCTAGTAAATGTTTGCAACTTCTTAAAATTGATAGAGTTTTATAAGTAATGATAGTTTGCGGAAAAGTTGGATATGGTTACCTTCAGAATATGTGTGGGAAACCTATCAGGTAAAAGAATATACATATTTATGATGTTATTATGAGATATTAATCCTTTGCGGAGGTATACCTCCGAAATGTCACTTTTTCAGTATATAATTTTTCGGTAAAAAAAAAAGTATCATATATCAATATTATTGTCATTTAAATTATATATATATATATATATATATATATATATATATATATATATATATATATATATATATATATATATATATATATATATATATATATATATATATATATATATATATATTATTGTGATAATAAAGTTTATTGTATTTTTATTTATTTATATAATTTGTAAAAATTTTGAATTGTTTTATTAAACAGTTATAGAATTAAAAATTTTGTGTTTTATTAAAATCTATGAAAATTGACGCCTTTATTTTAAATTTGTATTTATTTTTATTTATGCCCTTGTATACCCAAACTAGCTCAGATTTTTAATTTACAAAATTTTACTTACTTTTTATTTTCTTTTACTCTCACTCAGGATGCAGGTTCAATTTTGTTCTTTCTATAGTATATATTCAAAATTTAAATTCACAAAATCAGTACACATAAAAAAAAACTAAACACTTTCAGAAAACAATTAAGGAGTTTGTTTTTAATAAAATATTTTTAAAAATTTTAACAAATGTATTTACAAATCTTAACTTAAATTAGCCCACCAAATTTTAAAATCTCGAGATTTTACCTTATATTTTTATCCTTGCGGTTGGCCGAACTGTCGTTTCTTCTCAGCTGTTACCACGCTTTAATGTTTGGATATGGCCGCTCCAATTTCCTGATATGCTTGTATAGTTTATTTACTTTAATTTTGTGTTTTGTGTAGCTGGATTTCTTATAACTGGTAAGTACTTACAAACTTTTTTACTGTTTCTTTATTTTAATTCTCTGGCTTGAATCTTAATTTACAAGCTTCTATTTACCATATTTTACTCCTAACCTTTATTTTATTAGTATCTTTTCTCTTTAATTTTTTTTCCTTTCTCCCAATTTTTTCCACCCAACTCCTTTTTTATCAATAACAACCAACTATCCGTTGTTTTCTCTGCTTACTTTAATTTTGTATATAGTAAAATCACCAAATTTCAAAATTGACTAGTTGTGACAAATTATTTTTTTTAATGTCAAATATTTTTAATTTTGAAAATAAAAACTTTTATACCACCTTTTTGTTGCCTTTTTAAAACAATATTCTTTTCTTGATACTTTCCTGAGAATTTTCTGTAAATTTGCATGTGTTACGTTCAGTATAAAAATTTTTATCTTTCACATCTCATTTTAAAACTTTTTTCTTAACGAGTGCCCTATCATTTTAAACAAACTCCTTTTTATATAACTAGAACTAAATAACTACTGATAACAAATCTTTTTATATCTAGGTTAACATATCTTTACTCAAAAACTAATATTTTTGTTTCTACTTTTTGTAGGCTGTCGAAATTGGTTTCACCCCTTTTACACACTTTAACACTGTGTCTCGAGCTACCCCCACTCACACACGAAGCACTGAGTTTCTTCTTTGTCCTACTGGCATGTCTTTGCACATCGATGGATTTCCTGTTTAGTTTTTGATGAAAATATAGTTCAACTATGCTGTCACACATACAAAAATCAAGAAATGTTTATGTTTCAACCCCAATATTGGAGAAATTATTATGGCATTGATCTAAACACATTACTGCACCCCTGTTTGGTAAGTTTTATTTCAGTTTATATTCACTTTTACAGACCATGCACTTTTTATGTTTCGTTATGAAAGTTTTAAGATAATTTACAATATTTTCCCCTGTTTATTGAATGTTGCTTTCTTAACTTTTATATAAAGTTCAATTACATTGACTCTACACTAGATTTTCATAAATTTCCCCTTTTAAAAGTTTATACTATAACAATTGTCTCTTTTATAGGTAAAATCTTTCCCCTGAAATTATGCAACTTTTGATACTACTGGAGTTGATTGAAGTGAATTTTTATATGGGACTACATTGGTGACACCTTTTCGATGGCAGGAAATACACAATAGGTCTCTCGTCAGCTCTGCCAGTGAAGATCCAGGACTTCGACTTGACACCTTTTTCTTGTTTTTTTATTTGTTTTTCATTAAATTTTTATGGCCAATTTGGCTTTGCAAATACCTTATAACTAACTACATTTTTGATATAAACAATAAATACTTAAAACTACAACACATATGTTAAAACTAAATTAAAATTGTTTTCTGAAATTGTTCATTTTTAAATGTATGCATGTATTTATTAAACTTTTTATTTTTACTGCATGTTTGCACTCTATTTTTGTACCTCTATTTATCTGCATTTTATTATACTAACGAAAATAATTAAAACCTTTTAAAATAATTTACAATATTGCTAAATGTGATAATATATATATATATATATATATATATATATATATATATATATATATATATATATATATATATATATATATATATATATATATATATATATATATATATATATATATATATATATTTTTAGCCAGTCCTTAAAATATGAAGGTTTTATTTCAAGTTTTAAAAAAGATGTATTGGAACTTAAACAGGCCTGATTCATGAACTGTCCCAACAAAATTAGACAACTAGTAAATCATCATTTTCTAGTCTTAAAGTGAAGTTACTAATAGCCCCTCAGTAACCGTCATATTTGCATTGTCAAAAGTGAGCAAGAAAGCCTACTTTATATGTCGATTGTAGATAAATGTACTTATTTGATAGCTTTAAAATCGTTATAATCTAAATAAATGACCTACTTTATAAAATAGCACGGTATTTATTAAAAATTTTAAAAATTTACAAAAATGTACAAGTTCTCACAAACTCTACTTAGCTTAGAATTATTAATATAAATAATCAACCATGACTCAGGATAAGCCTTAACAAAAGCAATCAGAGGGTTGAAAGCATACAATGGCACAAAAAAATACACCATATAAATTATACAATTCCCAAATCCTAAGGCAAAAGCTATGCAAGAGGGAATTATACTTTTGAAAAAACGTAGACATGACCGTTCCTTCCGACATTGCCAGATAGACAGTGACTAGTCAAGCATGTAATATAGAGCTAATGATGTAAAATGCTTGAGCAAGAATTTTTGGTGAATGTTTCCGGATTACAAACAAACATGAACGAGAATAAATGAGCATTAATGAAAAAAATATATATTTTGGGTTAGAAAATGTATAAAAAAAATGCTTTCTGAATATATTCAGAAAATTCTCAGTTCTGAAAATTCTCAAATTTCTCACATTTCAACACTAACAATTCTCAATATCGAAATTAATTTTTTTTAAGTTTTCAAATTGTTGGTTCACCTGAAATGAAATATAATGGTTGGAGAAAAGAAATCAAAACTTGAAGGTATAAATTGGTGATGTGAATTGAGAGAAATACATCAGTGGCAGTTTAACCCAAGTTTTTCTTTCAAAAAAATATTATACCTTAATGCAAATAAAATATTCTTCAGGACTACTAGAATAGGTATCAGATATTTTCGTATAATGGTACGACAAAAAAAAAAATTTTATTTTAAATATACAAAAATATGCTTACAGCATAATAAAGGAACAGAATTCTTAGTCAGACTCAACTTCAAACTGGTTCAAACTAGTCAAACTGCACACAGTGTACACTGAATACCAAACCAATAAAGTATGCATAGAAATCGCATGGTGCGTCCGCGCGGCGTTATTAGATGCAGGAGACTATGCGACGTGCTATCATTGGTCGGAATCGTGCTCGATAACGTGCGGAATATCCTCAGATTGTTATCAATCAATATGCTCTGAGAAAAACGTTCCGCGCATGAACGTTTTTTCCTGCGCAAATATTTTCTTTACATCATTATATATCGTGTTATAGTCAAGTGAGCTACTGTGCCCTGCAAAACAAAAACCACTTATCATAGGACACTCCACACTTTTCAACATTTGTTAGTATTATGCTAATTGTTATATTATTGCATATAGTGTTAACCAAACAAACTCTCTTAAAGAAAATTAGAAAAAAAACTAGACAGTGACGCTTTTAACTGGACATACTTTGAATGTACGACTCTTGGTTTTGGAGTTCCAGGATTTCCAGTATTTTTCACTATGGTATTACTTGTATGATGATTAATAATTTCAAAATTTTAATTGGCTATTCTATAAAGTAACAGTATAATTTGTGTGAACGTTATTCTAATTAAAGGATTTTATATAGGTGATTTTTGTAGGTTTTTTTTTGAATTTTATTAAATTCTGTTTCTTATGCAAACAGTCAAACCAATATTTTCAAACTAATAAACTTTTGAAAATTATCAGGACAGATGTGGATAAGCTTTTGAAGCTTGTTTTAAACTACTGTCGAGGGTCTAGTCGATCAACAGGAGGTCCTTAGCGGTTATCGTTGCAGTATCCCTTCTCATGTTTTTTGTGGCTGTCGCCTATATACAGACGTCCACGCACACCTGCGCGCGCACACGCGCACGCACACACACATATCTTAAAGAACCTCATTTACTAATATGGACTAGTTTAATAACCACTAATATTTAAGAAATGATCAAATTTACCGTGAACGTTGGAAAGCATAAGTCTTTAAGTGTTGTCTGCCTCTCGATGAATGCCAGTTGTATTAAATTTGCTAGAAGACATAGTGCATAGCTTCCTTCTAGGGTGTTAAAGACAATCCTCATAGACTGTTGACTAGAAAGCAGCTCCAAACTCCTTGGAAATAATTTATGATTATTGATGGTTAATACAGACTAAAAAAAATATACATATTTATCATATGTTTAGAAATTTTTTTCTATATTACCTCAGGTGACAATATTTGTAAATGTTGAATAAGACCAGGTACAGAAAATATATTAATCAAAAATATTGTCATTAGTTTATCTGAATAATTAACAGCTATAAGCGGCCTCAATGAAAGAGTAAGTATGGCTGTTATGGATACATTTTTAAAGGCAATCTTTATTCTTCCTAAGCCTCGTAGTAACAAATTCTAAAAAAAAAAATATATAATATAGTCATTTCTAGAAAACAAAAAAAAAAAAAACAATTATTGGGTATTACATGGGCAATATGGGCATCCTTTCAAACCTAAAATAATAACAATAATAAATACCTACAGTTTTTTACATTTTATACTGTCATCCTTATTGACTACACTAGTATACAAGTTTTAGGTAAATAATAAATCACACACAACTCTTCAAACACATTTTATCATAGAAATTATTAAAACAACTACTCTTAGATTGAGTAGCTGTTTTAACAGTTTCTACAATAAAATGGATTTAAAGTGTTGTGTTGGATTTATTATCTACCCAAAACTTATATACTAGCGCATTCAGATAAGAATGTAAAAAACTATTGTTATCATATTTAGGTTTGAAAGGATGGTTATGTAATACCCATTAATTATTTTATTATTTCTTTCTAGAAATGCATAAATATGAAGCAAATAAAATATTAGATTTCTTAAAACAATCATTTTTAATTAAACTGGTCATAACTAAAGCTTGGCATAAATTTGCGCATACAGCGGAGCCACACAACATATTTATTTATCACAGTTGAAACAATTATGGTTTATAAAATGTCATCTTCTATTTTTGTTGTACAGAAGACAGCAATGACACAGATATCCATCCCACCCATGTGAAAACATTTGCATAAGTATACTTTGTTGTTTGAATCTTTGCATGAGTATCAAATTATTATTTTGATACTGTATATGATCCGTGTTTGTCAGTTGAAAATAAAAATCGCATTCAAAAAATTCAAAATCATTGTATTCAATTTATAACTAATGTACCATGTTTTGCTCATATTACTTCTTACATTCGTGATTTGGGTTTACTGAGACAAAATGAAACTAGGTTTGTACACTATTCCTGTTTTATTAATAAAATTTTAAAAACCGGATTACCTGAGTATCTATCTAATAAGGTTAACAGACATGATCAGGTTCATGAGACACTTAAGGAATATTAATAACCGTCTCACAGTACCTTTACATCGTAGTGCAATGTTTTCAGGAAGCTTCTCTTATCTTTCATCCTATATTCAAAATAATTTATCTGCTGACTTTCAAAATCTCCAAGTGCCTATGCTGAATCCAAGCTAAAGTAAGATATTTATGATAATATTTATATTAAATAATATTGACCTCACAAGATTTTATCGTAATATTTTATATTTTAAAATGTGTGTATTTCCTATTTGTGTGATGTATTGAAAGACTGTTTTTTTTATTGTATTTATAAAACTCACCCTTTTAAGCAGATTTATGAAGTAGTTTGGTTGTCGTCATCACAAAGTGGGGAAGATCTATAGTATAATAGCATCAGGTATGTTTCTAAGTAAAACAATCTGTGAACTCACTTAACGAAGTTGTAGATGCACCATCACAAATTTGTCTTAATTTGCTAAAATCAGGATCTTTCTGTAATACACTCGAATTTTTCACTAACGCGATTATTTTTTTGCGTCATTTATAGCCTGTAGCTGTGTATTTACGTCGTCCACTATTTGCAGCGATTCCACTAACGACAACGAACTATTTTGCAATTTTTCTATTGCGTCGTGTAGTCCTCTATAATTGTTATTAATAGTTTTTAAATCTGTTTCAAGGAAAACGTCTTGAAAGCTTGTCTGGCTTTCCCTAATAGCTGCAGCCTCGTTAGGGTTGAACTGTAGTATCACAGCTTTTATTTGTTGAAAATATTCAGCATAATAAAAAGCCGCTTTCAACTACGTTCCCCAACGTGTAAGAATCGGATCTGGTGGTTCAGGGATACCAGGACACTGTCTATGAAATGCACGAAGCCGTTTAGGAGATTTGAGAAATACTTTTTTTGTATTTGCTATTAGCATCCCACCTCTGGAAAACATTTTCGAATCGTTTCTGCCACAAGATGTAACGTATGCACTTTACACGTAACATGTAAAAACCTACAATTATTGTCTCTTTGAAGAGAACGGCCTACCACGCGCATTGTCGCGGCACCATCAGTCACAAACATCAATCTTGACTTGTTGAAAGTTCAAATTTTTCGAATGTCTCCAACACCACACGCGTAATTATTTCGCCAGTACACGCAGTTAGTCTTTTACTAGCTAGTAAAAGTGGAAATGTTGTTTTAAGAGGGTCCAGTACACGTACTATAATATTTAAAATAGAATTTTTTTACAATCTGTCGTCTCGTCAATACATAACCAGAGCCGTGTATTTTTTAATCCACATTTAATCCTATTTACAATGTCTTCACGAAGAGCTGGAATATATCTACGTAACGATGTACGACCTGGGAAGTTCACCTGGGGATTGTATTTATTCCAAAACTCCCGAAATGGTTGTTTATCCAGTATGTGTAGCGGAATATTACAATAAATCAAACATAAACTGAGTTGTCAAAGGCATGCCATTTTTTTATTTTGATGTTGCACGGTATTGATATGACGACGACATTTGTTTTATGCCAGCACATTAAGTCTTGATTGCAAACTTTACAAATTATTTTGCATCCGTCATAGAATAAATCCGGAAATTCACCGATAAATTTATTCACTGTGTCCGCGTACGGTCGTTTTTTACCCTTTGGCGCGTTTGACATTATGCATAATTTATACGTACAACCTCACACATTAACTTTTCAAATAAGACTGCAGCGTAAATCACTTCTGACGCCAGCGCAAGACCGTGGCTGTATTCCAGCCACCTCGGTCAGCTTATGAATATGTTTTTTAGGATTAGGTTAAAATCATTTAAGTATGCATCTAGTCTTTTTGTGAATTATGATTTTATATATATATATATATATATATATATATATATATATATATATATATATATATATATATATATATATATATATATATATATATATATATATATATATATATATATATATATATATATATATATATATATATATATATATATATATATATATATATATATATATATATATATATATATATATATATATATATATATATATATATATATATATATATATATATATATATATATATATATATATATATATATATATATTTTATTCTTAATGCACAATATTTTCTTATTTTTTTTTTTCGGTTTCCCGACGCTGGACGGTCCCTCCGTGGCCTCCGACGCCTCACGGGAGTCGCGCCAGCACATTAACCACAGCCACTCCCCACATTCCGCAGGGTTAGTGACTGTAAATTCTGGAATCGTGTGCCCTAAGCACACGGAGAGAACCCAGAATGACCGCCTTCTGCATTTGGCCTGCCAGCCACTCGGCTGATTTTTGGCAGGCCGGTATGGTCTTCAGTTCCGAGAGCAGCGTAGGCTTTATCCCTCCTAGTACACCGATTATTAGGACGACCATTTTTACCGTGTAGCCTGGGTACAGCACTTGGAGCTCGTACCCGAGATCACGATATTTGGTCCGTTTCTCCTCCCTTTTTCAAGGTGATATTTTTCTCTGCAGGTACCCAGAACTCAATGACATACATCACCTTGAGTTGATGGTCGAGGAGGACTATGTCAGGCTTGTTGGCTTGGATTAGCCTGACCGTCGGGAATGAGTAGTTCCAGTAAATCCGGCATTTCTCGTTCTCGATAACGGACTCAATATCTCCGGGGACGTAAGTCAGCACTGGTGTCTGGTCTACCCCGTACGAGTGCCTTAGATGGTAGTATAGCACTCGTAACGCCGCGTATGTCGGTGGATGTAGACCGAAATCGCATATATGGGGCATGCAGATAGTAAATGCATAAGCGATTCCGGCGCCTGATGGCAGGTCCTGCAGTTGATATCAGGAACCTCTACACGCCACACGTGGCTACGGTAGACCAAGGTGTTGATAATACCATCTTGGTAGGCCATAATGATTCCCTCGGTCTCCGACTTAAGCCCGACTGACCTTAAAAAAGGCGAATGTCAGCCTGGTCGATAAACCCAGTGTTTCTATGTTCTTATAGAAGACACCATGCTGGGGTTTATCGACGTGCTGCCGAAACAGATTTTCCTGTTCGGCAGCTCTAATTCGGGCTTTCAGACGATTTGGCTGAAGTTCAGTGACTGACTCTACATCAGCACCTCGCCGGCCACCTCGCCTGATGTCAAATACGACACCGAGTTCATCTGCTGCTCTTTTTGCTGCCTTGAACAATCCTGCTCCCACTCCTACAGTTTCGTGATGTTTTACAAACCGCAAGAGGGGATGAGCTCTTGAGGATGTTACATGCCATACTCAGTACTACTATGCCATGCGTACACTCCAGGCTCAAGAGTCCTCGGCCCCTCCATTGACGTGGGAGGTACATACGAGGAACGGACGATCTAGGATGAATACTTCTGTGAATATTCATCATCTTGCGGGTATCTCTGTCTAATTGGCGCAGCTCATATACCGTCCACTTTACTACTCCGAAGGAGTAGAGCAGAACAGGAACGGCAAGCATATTAGTTGCCGACACCTTGTTCGGGGACTAAATCTTTCGGAGACGGTGTCTGTACTTGCCGCGGAGAGAATCCTTTACTTGTGTTACATCCTGGATGTGCCTTTGTTGCACACTCAGATATGTATAGGTCTCTCCGGTATCCAGATGTCTTAGGATGCTTCCGTCTGCGAGCTGCGCATCTTCAGGGAATTCCCCGTACCGTCCTCTCTTGAGGTGGACAACTGCACATTTGTCCAACCCGAACTCCATACCAATTGCCCGCGTATATTCTTCGACCACCCTAAGAGCGTTTTGTAGTTCGCGCTCTCTGGAGGCATAAAGTTTAAGGTCATCCATATAAAATAGATGGGTGACCTTATGCCTCCGGTCGCTGGGTGGTCCACATTGATATCCGCGGGTTTGGCAGAGCCCAACAGATAACGGCAGCAGTGAGGATGCAGAAGAGGAGAGGACTCAGGAGTCACCCTGAAAAACTTCTCTCTAAATGTCACCTGCTCTGTCGTGACCCGCTGTGCACCTGATGTTATGGTGAAGCGAGTCTTCCAGAGCGGCAGCAGCTGTTTTATGCATCTCACTAGTGGTGCTGGTACCGCAAGACATTCGAGCAAGTACAACAATAACTTATGCGATGTTGTATCAAATGTCTTGCGGTAATCAATCCAGGCCATCGATAGATTCCGCTTGTATTGCACAGAATCCTGTGTAATACAGCGATCTATCAGCAGGCTATCCTTGCAACCTGCCATGCTCTTCTTGGCACCACGCTGTTCGTGTATCTGTTGGAAGACCGGATCAACAGACCTCAGTGTCCTAGCATACAAAATACGTGTAAATATCTTGTGGCAGGAGTTGAGGCAAGTGATCGGTCTATAATTCCTCGGGTCGGAAAGATCCCCCTTTTTTGGGATAAGCACAGTACGTCCCTCGACGAACCAGTCGTGAATCCGCTGCACCTCGTTCAACCATGAGTTGAAAACTCGCGCCAGACGGCGGTGAGTGGAAGAAAATTTCTTCCACCACCAGTTGTTAATGCCGTCTGGGCCGGGGACAGGGAAGTTCTTGGTATCAACAAGTGCTTGTTTGACTTCCTCGGTACTGATTGCCGGGCACACTTCTTCTGACTCTTCAAGATGTCTGTGGCACAGGGCCTCGAAGTGTGCAATTGCTGGAGTGTATTTTTTTTATTCTTAATGCACAATATTTTATTATTATTATTAAATTAGTTACGATCTACGTCCGCAGAAATGCATTTATAGGATACGCATATATAGATACAAATGCCTAAGCAGCCTGAGATAGCTGACCGATGTTAATAACAAGAACAAAGACACGATTATGAACCTATGTCTTAGTTTCATTGACCAGCTTGTTTGTCATTTGATTCAACGGCTTCGTAATATTTTTGCAATTATATTTTTGACAATATATTTGTAGCTGTATGAATCATATAACTTGAAAATTACCTTTGGGCATTAACATGTACCCAATGGTGGCCGGAGAAATTTAGGGAATGCCCTATCTCAGTGTTGGAATATATAATAAATACTGTTCTCCAGTACATGTCACTAAAGGAATAAGGATGTTTAAAGACACTGCTAGTGATAATCGTGCATTTTCTAGTTTACATATGCTGTCCACTATTATAATATAATTACCATGTATTATGTGTATAACCACTTCAATTGTGAACTATGCTTCTAGGCCTCTTAGGCCTGGTTTTACAATTACGGGTTAACTATAAGTTGGAAGTTAATAGTACTATATTTTCAAAAAAATTTATAAGACTGTAATACAAACAAACTATGCCAACTAAAAGTTAACTCATATAAAATAAATGTAAAATTTGAGAAAATCGAGTTCTAAAAGTGTGGGTTGGTTAACCAACGATAGAAAAACCGGGCCTTAAATGGCTTGTGAGTGACAGGAATTCAGCTGCTGAATGACATTTTTTGTTTTGAAAATACTGGTGACAATAGAAAGCTGCTTTAAGCCAGGTTGCTCAACGAGTTAAAATAATAATAATAATAAGATGAAGAGGGTCCATCATGTTGTAAAATGCGCTTAAAACATTTGCCACGTTATTTTCTTTTGCATGTCATTTCATCAACTGTCAATCACATATATTTATTATTTAGTTCTTGTTTAACTCTGTTTATAATTAATTGTTTAATCAAGGTAATTTACGGCTCGAAGTTCTGTTAGATAACTGCCAGTGTGGAATATACTTTTTTCAAAATAGGCGGAACAGTCCTTTTATAAAGTCTATACGGTGTGTAAAACTGCTAATGTGGCCAAATATTAACAAAGAGCTTGTCCTTACGTCCTTACTTATTTCATTTATTTTATCCTAGTTCGAAGCCATCGTTTGTGTTCTTTTTCTAACTGTCCAGACTTGGTGTTATACACAGGGTATAAACACTGTATATGGAATTTCATGATTTTTATTTCGCTGAAGATGCACTGATTTGGAATGTTTTTTCCAATTATACAAGTTTGTGGAAAGCAAGCGGATGTCACAGATGCTGTGTTTGACCATACTTACACACCGGAGTTTTAAAAATTGACTGCCTGAATTTGCGTTACATTCCATTCTTAACGTGTTGCTGTGGGTATAGCGTGTATGATGCAGAGACATACTCCATGTATGTGTTGTGTGATGCCGCAGTATGAGCAACATTATATCCACTTTTCGTAATGACAACTCAAACCACATTATAGGTTAGGTTTTTGTGAGCGGGTCTTTGTGGACCCTTCACTGCGGCCATCAGCAGGCCTATTAAACCACATTATAACAAGAAATGAAAAGATCATGTAGTATACCCCAAAATGGAGAGAACGATGTTACAGAATGATTGTTCCTTCTTAAGATATTTATTTATACAAAGTAGCTTAAAGAATTTTTGTTCTAGATTTATCCCATTTCTTACGCTATGATGCGTTGATGAGGAACAATTATTCTGAAATACCAGTATCCATAACTGTATTATTGTTTCCAATTTGGAGTATTCGGCCTGATCCTTTTTTTTTGTATATATTATAACATATATTTATACACATATCTGATTTTCCTGTCCAAGTATCTACATCAGTTTTCATATTTTGTTTTACTCTTTGATCTGACCATTTTATTCTGAATGAAATGAAACGAGCATTTAAAAAAAAAGCAGCTTTAGCACCAGTGAATAATTATGGCAAAATCTCCATTTTTTACTCATTATGTAGAGCTAGACATTTTCAATATCCATGGATTTTTTACAACAAATTTTGCTAACTATATTGAAAAATAAAATGTAATACAAAAATATTACCTTAAGGGTTAAATAAAACCCTTTGTGAAAAAGTTGCCCCATAAGGTTAGCACATAATTGATTCATTCCAGACTTCAACATCTCCATATTTTTGTGTTTTAATACAGCCCATGTATTTGTACTTGTAAATGAAACTAATATATGTAAATATAGAACAATAATTTTCATATCACTAACAATCTCAGGCTTAAGATCATCTAAATATTCACAGCATTTCCACAGAATATCGTTCATATGAGAGATCCATCTTATCACATTTTCTTTATTTAGAGCTACCCCCACATAACTAAATTTTGGCGAGTCATTATCTAAGGTAGCAACTAAGTAACGGCAAAGTTTGGCAAATCTTTCCTTGTCTCTTTCTTTTCTCCATATAAGTAGTAACCTAAGAGACTGACGGTATACTTCGACAGCTGGCTTATATTGCCGCTTTGTAATATCTTCAGGCACATCAGAGATAACATTATCAAACTCAGTTCTGAAAATAATATTTAGAGGTACAAAAGTTACATATTGCTTGAAACAAAAAAATTTCGAACCCAAGAATTTGATTACAATCCAAAATAAATAATCTTAAAAATATATAGTTTTTAGTTTTCTGATTTTTAATATGTTACACTATCAAAAATATAATAATATACAGATTTTATAATAACCGATTTTGTAAAATCTATTTTCAGAACAAAATACCTACTAGTATTTTTGAACTAATTGTTATATCGGGTGTAACAGGATCATGGTACACCCCCATTTTCTCCTTTAGTTTTGAAGATATTTGATTAAAATTTGGGATATCCTATGTACATAATAAGCGCGGCACTTTTTGACATACAAGTGATTTTTTTTCACTTCCGGTTTCGCAGGAAGTGACACTAACTTTCGATTTTTAAATTATTGCATTTTTGAATTCTGCATAATTTTCTGAATCCAACAATACCAAATAAGTGACATTTCAAACGTCAATATTTTTTATAACATAATTTTTAGTTTTCCATTTAAATGTGCCATGAAGGTTCCGATTTATTCTAAATGACCCGTGTAATGCTAGAAAAATGGAAATCCCATCAAAAATACTAAATTACGTGATTTATGAGCAAATAAAGTTCATCAAAATGGTTTTTTGGCAAAACTCAATTTTTTTCAAATGGAACCATATTGGTACCGTGGTAACATTTATTAGTACTATTAATAAGGAATTTATTCATATGTCGTATTAAAATGTGCCATAAATACAAACAAAATTACAGCTAAAAGAAAATAAAATACAATTTTGTTCTAATTACCTTGTTATACATAAGGGAGCTTTGGAATACAAAAAATAAACACAAAACATTACAACAGTTGTTCAAAATGCTGTCCATTAACGTCAATGCATTTCTGAACTCGCATAGCTATTTTTCTAAGAACGTTCAGAACGGCTGCGGTAATCGCTTGCGACAATATGCGCTTCCCGTAGTTAACCCCCAAAACGGTGTTGGTTATTTTTCGTTTTTTTCTTCAAGACAGTCTATGATTAAGATTATATTAACCAGAATAAATAAAAACAGTTTATATTAATTGAAAACTATTTTTAATACAAAAATAAAAAAATTGTACTACTAAAAGTAACAATTTTTGGTTTAGTGAAACATCTGGATCAACAGGATGAAAATTAACTATATTCTAAATATTTTCAATATTTTCGTCGTCAAAACTGGAGCCAGCGTCAGATGTCATTCTCATAATTAATTAATTTCCTCAAAATCGTCATCACTATTCATTAAGATATTATATAATTCGTCCTCAGATAATCATTTCTCTTTCTGAGGGTTATACTTAGTCATTTTTATTTGTAATCTCCCAAGTGTTTGAATTATTGCCGGAAATTTTTTCGAGTATGTGAATTTTCTTAAAAAATTCATGTACGAGAAAAATTTCCTGCAATTAATTCAAGCACGCAGGGGATTCGGTAAGAAAATAAATTAAATAAATACTAACTTCATCTGACATTAAGATTATTCTAAGACATAACAAGATATAAGATTAGTAGGCCATGAATGGGTTTTGTTGACAAAATGACAGAAACGTATCGGAATTAGTAGTGTTGTGTCAAAAGTTAAAAGTGAGTTATTTGAAAATGTCGCATTTTGGAAACAAAAGTAAAGAAAATATTAGACAAGAAGCCTAAAATTTAATGCCACAAAATACGAATAAGTCCAAAGAGAGTGTGTGGAGATAATTTTTGCAGTTTTGTAACGAAAAATCCTACGAAATCAACAATCCATCAATTTGCATCGAAGCACTTGGTCAAATCTTAGAATATTATGCGTTCAATAGGAAGGAAAAAACTCACGTGGTAAAAGTTATGTGGAATAGCACTGCAAAGCAATTACAGGAAATGTTTTTTAATTAATATAAAATCAAATATGATCCATTCTCCGATTCAGAGTTTGCACCCGCCAGAGCTACCAGAGATGCAAAATGCAGACACCCACAAAAAGATCCTTCGAAAAGAAAATCAGGCTCGAGCTTTATCTAACAAAGAGTTTTCAAACATTTTAGAGAAGAAGAATCTCCAGAAGGTCTGCAACGAGAATTTTTTTATGTCGCCTCATATGAGCTAGCGTGGAGAGGAGAAGGATCTTCAGCTTGCATTCAATATTTTATGGAGGAAACTGACAACAAAGGTAATTTAACTGGATGGATTGAGTACAATCCAGTATTTTCTAAAACCGCCCAGGGTGGTTAAAAAAAGCTATGTCAGTAATGGCTAATTACAAATAATGAAAATCCTGATGTTTGCTCTGTTTGGTTGTTCAAAAAAAAAATTGTTGATTAAAAGAAAACACCATATAAAAACTGAAAGACTATTTTTAACATCAAATCCAAATTGAAATCGTCCCGAGTCTAAAGGATGGTATAAGATTTGTCCTATCGGGAAAAATACGATATCCATTTGGATTAACTCAGCGGGAGCTAGTATTGGTATCGACATGAAAAAAACTAAAATGACAAATCATTCGGCTCGAGCAACAGCTGTTTCCAATTTAGCAAACCGAAGAATTGGTGAATAGTAACTTATTAAAATAACAGGACACAGCAACAGCCAATCAATCAAGCCATACCTCCAGCTGGATGTTGAACATCATCAGGATATTGTACGTTCTAAAACTGGCCTGATCTGGACAGTTTATTGCTCTTAAATGAAACACTGATATCTTCTAATGGACTGTAATTTGGATTGTTATTTTAATTATTACATTCACTTGGATATATTTCTCTCACAATGCTTGAGTGAAACTTTTCGTTTTTAAATGTACTAAAATGAATTCAATTTAGTTTCGCGCCAACAAACAATTAACGTCAAAAATGACAGAATAGTTTTTCAAATGTTATTTAAGGTTTAGACAGATATAATTGAAGCTATAAGGAGCAACAAAGCTAGCATACCTCTTCGATAAGTGGTTTAAATCATCCATCAAGCGTTTATAACAATTGTGTATTTAATATTACAAATAATAATTAAAATAAGTAAAGGTTATCCATGTTGTATTTTATTGTTAATCTTAATAAAAGATATATTTACAAAGCTTTTTTTATTAACTAAAGTTTGCGGAATATTGTTATTTCGAAACCTTTAGGTCTATTTGCAGGTTTTTTTTATTTGCAACGTTAATTGTTTAAGACAACTCTATTTGTGTGTTATGAAGTAAGTTTTGTTTACTAAAATAAGTGGAACGTTTTTTTTTTATATTTTGAAATCTCATAACAGTAGATACATATATAGATGCAGGATATCTACATACATGCAATGTTAAAAAAAATCTTTCCACCCATTTTAGTTGCAAAAAAACTACTCATAAGGGGTTAATATATATCTACTGTAATGTTTTATATTATATTTTCTTTACTAAAATGGGTGAAATCCTGTTTTCCTTTTTGTTATATTTTCTAACTTTACAACAGTTTGGGGAACCGGAATAACTATAACGTAGTGTAATTTGGAGGGAAACCAAAATGAGAAGTTATTCAGCGTAGTACAAAGAAAGTCACTGGAAGTTTTAACTAAGTTTTCACGAAGTAGAAAAGATAAGTTAAATAAAATTGTTTCAAAATATTATATTTATGTAGTGAAGCATAGACATTTAATCATCACATATACACTGGACTGCGCGTCGCATATGCTCTCATACAAGCTGAATGTTGGCAACATGGTTAGGCAACCCACATTACCCATTAAGCTGCTTATTCTTATTAGAAACAACAGTGAATGTTGCTATAATACAGTTTTTAATTGGTTTTTAATTAAGAAGAAGATCAGTTTTAATTATATATTGCAAATACACAAGAAATACAACAATGTTAGGTAAAATAATTTTCAGACTACACAAATGTAAATGTAAATAATGCTATAAATAAAATTTTTAATTGAAAACAAATTATTTAATGAAAATATATAACGAATACAGCAATGTTAGCTATAATTAATATTAATGTAATATGTCAAAATGTTAGATAAAAAAAATATTCGAACTACAAAAACTTAAATTTAAATACTAACAATGTTAGATAAAAAATGTTCATACTACAAACATGTAAACTTAAATATGTACGTACTATAAATATAAATTTTAATTGGTTTTTAAATAAGGAAAAATTCGTTTTTAATTATATATTACAAATATACAAGGAATACAACGTTAGCTATAATTCATAATTTTTATTAATGTAAATCTGACAATGTTGGATAAAAATAGTATATTAAAATAATAAGGATACTTAATCCCAAATTTTAAATTAAACATAAAGTTATGTGTAAGTAAGAAATATTTGCATACACCCAAAAGAAAGAAAATATGGAATATGCCCCTTAAAAATAAAAGCACCTACCTAAGTGCTACCTACAGAGTGAAATAAAAAAAAAAAGATAGAGTTTACTGATTATGAAACAAAATCAACTTATTATACTTATGCCTAAGTCTGGTTTCATATTCATTTTTTGTTTTATTTACATGGTCTATTCGAATAGTAAAATAAATGTTCAAAATTATTTGTATTAATTGCAAAATATGATTATTCATTGGATCTTGATCTAAAATATGGTCATTTAATCTGTTAAATAATTTAGAAGGATTTATTTGTCTCAGAGATAATATAATCAATCTATTAATGATATCATTTGTAGAAAAATTACCTCCCCAACTCTATATATTTTGACATCTGTCGAAGCCATACATAGCCCACCTGTTTTTTCTAAGTAATAATTATCATTAGAGCTATTTGGAAAGTCAAAGTCCTTTTCATCAATGTTTAGCAGTTCTGGTGGTCTCATAATTAGATCATCAATTTTTGGTTTATTCTCTGATTTATTTCCACTTGAAACTGTAAGTATGCTTGTGTCATCTTGTGCTACACAATTTACTGCTAGTGAAGAACAAATTTCTGCATGTAACAAAAGCGTTTTGTAAGCACTTTCAAATTGTGTAGCAGTGGGATTGTTGTTGAATCCTCCCCGAGCACGAATGGCAGAGAAAAACATTTCGATATGGTCTTGGCTTAAGTTTGCAAGTTAAAACGTACTTCATATATTTTTTCTCGTTTTACAACATCATCAAACAAATTAACATACCTAGAAATCCAGTTTTTCTTTTGGTATTTAACACACTGCATCCATCTTGAATTGTTAAAGAACTTATGAATAACTTTGACTCCTTTAAACATGTTTTAACCACCTCTGCATTTTCTACAGATAATGGTTCACACCATGTGCTTTTGCTTAAAACATTTCTGGTGTTTAGAATGTCGAATACATTATTCATTATTTTACAAAACTTAGAAGTTGCTTCTGACTTTTTAAATTCTTCTAATTGTAAATCATAATTGCAAAAATCTAGAGCGTCCGTGACACTAGTACTAAATAGTTGAACAGCAAGCGATACTTTCATGATTTCTCTTTTAAAATATGTGTCTTTTAGTTATTTTTATCGCAGCGTGAAGACCTGCTGTTTCCTGTAATTTAACAAGTTTTTCAAAAAATTCCCACTTAATAAAATTACCCTGAGGATCTATAATATTTGCCCAATGATCTAATGCATTTCTAATTAGTTTTAACATATGACACGGGTCTAAAATTATATGTATATGTTCATTTGTAAATGGATGACGAAACCACGGTTCTATGTGAGACGGCTCTAATTTAGCACCTAAAATTGAACCTACAGAAAAATTTGTAGGTGTCCCGTCAAACGTAATAGAAACAGTTCTTGTACCACTATCATGGGTCATTTTTAGACATCCTTTTACTAAATTCACTTTCTCAGCAGCTGCCAAACCATCCAATAAAAAGTAAGCAATTGGTATTTTCCATCTTGTATTAAGTCCAACCAGTAAAAAAACCAATGCCTCCTTTGCTCTGGGTAGTGCATCGCTAGATTTGTGCCATAATCTACAAATCCCAACATAATGCTTTTCATTCCATGCAACATGTTTTTTTAATAGAAATTTCATCAAATATTAATCCACAAATTAATTCCTGACCTCGTTCTTTCTGCTCCTGCACTTTCATTTTAATAGCTCTCAAGGCCTCTGCTGTGAACCCAGGCGACCCATCTACAGCTGATAACCATTTCCTCAGGGTACTGGGATGGGGTAAACATTTACTGAAGTTCTTACGTACGTAATTATATACAGCACCACAGTAAAAGTGCAAAGTTAATGCAAAACTATGAAGTTGGGGAGGAAATTTTCTTTCGGTTGGCATTTTTAACTGTCTCAACAGCAACTCTTACTCAAGTACAGCAATGCTTTCCTATAAAAAATATTACACTCTTAAAATAAAAAGGTGTAATAAAAAGAATTTGAGAAACGGCTCTGAAATAAAAATATATTCGTGTTCGTTTTTAAGACTTTCCCATGAAAATTCATGCAAAAAAAAATTTTTTTATTATAAAATATACTTACATCTTATTAGAGATAGGAAACAGTTCCCAAAAGCGTCATGCAAATGTTGTGCCTGAAATGCTGCCGAGATGCTTCATGCAAGTTGAAAGAATGAATTTAGAACAAAACAAATAGATGATAGTAGGAGAGAGATGTAAAATAGTTGCAAGTACCTATTGCTGGGATTGTATTATATAGCATTCTAACAAACACTTAAGATTTACCACCCTATACCATCCTGGTTTTACCTGAAGTAATGAAAAGTAGTCGCCTGAAATTTTCTTTTCCTGTTTTAGGTGTTCCATTAAATTTTTTAGTGTATACTTTCTTGATCAGCCTACTATTTTGTGCTCTTAAGACTTTCAGTTTTCTTGCTTGACAACAAATTTTTTTTTGCTACTACCCACATTAATTTGGCTTTTTCCACACATTACAAGTCAGCCTCCGTAAAATCATCAAAGTACGTTCTCTTCCTAAAATTAATAAACGAATTATTAAGAATAAAAAAGGCATGTTTAGAAATTTCGGTTAACCTTCAACTGGGGAGTTTTCCTTTGGTTCATTTTCAGGAACAGGTAGAGATTCTCTAGGCAATTCTGTTGCATTTATCACTCCGCTGCTTAAATAATACAACTAACTCTTATCTTATTTATTACAACTATTTGCACATTTACATTTCATCCTGTTGATCTGTTCTGATAAGTCGTCTCCTTGCCTTCACCGTTTTTAAAAGATGCTTTGGAAACTGAAAAATTGATGGGACAGCATTATTTTTCAGTTGCGTTTTTCCATAAAAAATTTCAGTCATTTTCTTGAAAGTGATTACTACACAAAGTGGCGGTTTTTGACGGACTAAAGATCCTTTTTAGTTGCCACAATCCATTTTTTTCTTGTTATCGGATCAATAGGAAATCTAATTGAAAATAAATAAACCTTGTATATAGAATAAAATTCGTCGCATCATGAGAGAGAACTTTATATCTAACCTTAATTCAGAAATATTAATTTTCTACATACCTATGAAACCATACCGTGGATCCTTTGGTATATCTTTCAGTGCAATTAAAAGCACAACACGACTGCACCATCACTGATGATTTTTGTACACTTTTTTTTAAGTTTAAACAAGCCTAACGTCCACTATTTACGCGCTAAATTACCATGCTTTACATACAGCTAACCGCGCTTTTTGTCCTTAATGAGTACTGCTGGTTGCCTGGGATGTTGACAACAGAAATCCTCTGTGACCCGCAGCAGAGACAACCCGAGACGTGCAAGTGGATAGAAAATTTTGTCCGATTTTAACATCTATTCGCTATCTCTATTTAATATAAGAATAGTCAAATTTAGCTGTCCTAGTCCGATAAAATGGAAGGTGAAAGCAGAGGGTAGCACTTGCACTGCTGTCATTTCTGTTCTATCCCGCGCTTTTTCTGTGGTATTTATCTGTCAACTTGAACTGACGAAAGAAGTGTTTGTTATTTTCTCATGATTTTGATTATTTCTCTTTGTATTTTGTGATATTTGTGTGTTAAAGACTATTTCTCTTCTTAAAGACTACCAATTTCATATAACTGGTAAGTTATAAAATTATAAATAATTTTATCCGCTATATCTAACCTATATATTAATCAGAAAGGATAAACAGTATTAGAAAATGTGCTAACTGTATCCTTTACTTATTTCATTTCTCATAATAAACTTTGAAATTGGTTGTAGGTTATTTTTTGTTTGAGATGGCCACAGAGTCACGAATTAGATTGTGTTATGTGTGTGGTTCTTCGGAGGACGATGTGGCAAAACTTCATTATTTTCCTTCAAGGTTGGAAAGGTAAATTAAGGCCTGCACTAAATTAACAACACTTCTAACAGCACAATTTTTTATGTTTTACAGGTCAAAAATTTGGCAAGAGAATATGAGTATACATTACACTGAAGAAACTCTTCAAAATTATAGGATATGCTCCCGTCATTTTACTGTTGAGAGTTATGTCGACCTAAGTAGTCATAGGTTGACCCGCAATGCAGTCCCCACACTTTTTCCATGTCGTCAGTTGGCAACATACCAAGTGCAAGCAGGTAATATGTCTTTTACAAAATGTTGGTGGTGAGGGGTCCTTAGATATCAATCCATAGTTGTTACTAATTAGCTTGGTAGAATTATCGCAGACTTTTTACTATTATTTAATTTATTCAAAATAAAGAAATATAGATTTGAACCAATAAACATAGTCGCTAATATCTATCTCATTTTACTTCAGATCTAGCCTCAAGCGAGGCCTCAACTTCAAAGAATATACCTTATGAGTTGGCGGAGGAATTTCCTAGCATAGTGAAGGCAGTTAGTGAATTTTTGGAGATTCCCAGCACTCCTGTATCAGATCAGAATGTCACCGTTCGAAAACGACCGGGGAATTATTAGAATTGGGATTCCTTGGTGGTGTAAGAGGCACAATGAGGTACAGAAGCAAAATAAAAAAAGATGCTCGTGAGGCAAAATGAATAAAAGAATCATAAAAAAATGGTGCTCGTGAGACAAAGAGAAAACTGAAGATTCTTTCGCATAATTAAAACCTTAATTTATATAGAGCCACGTTGCGTGCCACACAATACATGATTTACACTTAATAACATTTTAAGGTAGTCTCTGCAAGTCAAGCCTAATAAATATTTTAAATTTAATTATAATCATTAAATAATATTCTTTTTCTGCAACCTTCTAGAAATTTAACTGTAATCAATTTTTTGAGTGGAAAATACATATTTACAGGTCTAGCCTGGCGAAGTGACATAAGGATTTGTAAAGTCTTTACCGATTCCTTGTATCATTTTCTGTTGACAAAAAGTATCCGATAACAATTAAAAATGATTATTCCAGTCTTCCTTGAAAGTAAGTGTCTGATGTCTGTCAGTTGATTTTATATTTTATTAAAGTTAAAAAGTTTTTTGAGACTAGCAGGAACCATTGCAGAAAAAACATTGTACACAACACACCCAGAAAGTGACTTTACTGGACTCGCCAGGACTTTTGCAATGAAAATTGCCAGCTCGCCCTGTTAAGAATCACTTTCTGGTCTTGTTGCATAAATAACTATCATGTTTTCTTGATAGGTATTTTCTGTAATATATTGACAAAATGTCCTAAATTTGCTTTTTTGTATTTTTCTGATTTTAATAAATTTTGTACAAAATATTATTACATACCTACTTGTGTTTTGAGTGTTATGTTAATTATCCAATGCAAAAACATATTTCTTTTAAATCTTATGTTAAGCGGTTCAACAAGGTTACAATTAACCTTTTGATTAGTTTAACATAAAAATTAATTGACCTCTAGTTTTGTATTCTAACTTTAAAATGGCTTTGTTTCTGCAGCAGTTGGTGATCGTTTGTGGATCATCAGAGATAGTCACTTTCGGTTAGTTTTTAACTTCCAGCGAATAGAAGTATTTAAAAACAACTAATCGACTACTTCTGGTCCACAAACGATCACCAACTGCTACAGAAATAAAGCTTATAAATAATATCAATAAAATAATAAAAAGGGGGTTTTGAATTTTCGCGGGCGTTTGCTTCTTGCGCCATCTACTTTCACCTTCCATTACAATCGACCAATTTAATACTGCGGATTAAATTTTAGCACGTACTTGCGCGTCTCGGGTTGTCTCTGCCCGCAGTCCAGTGTTATACGTCGATGTATTTAATTGACATAAATTCTTCACCGATGTATTCACTATTGAAACGCGAGGAGTTTTTAAAAGATTTTCGAACACATTTGAAATATTTAGTTAATGATCATAATTAAACATGAAATAAAATGTTGTTTCACAAGCTCTATGATTTTTATTATCTCGTTTAATATCAAAAATAGAATTCCATTTTTATATAAAAGAAAATGTCAAATATGATAATACCTGTCAATAATTTGACAAAAATTTTCACTTATTAATTTCGCTCAGGGTACCCTGGAGGATGAAAATTTCCGTAAATTTTTAGGGTTGCCATGGTAATGAAACCAAACAAACCTCTGATTGGTTAAAAAAGTGACGTGGGGAATTTTCACATGTAAGTAATACCACTAAGGGTTAAATTATTTCAGAAATATTTTTCAAGATCATGAATATTTTGAAAATTATCCCGAGCCGCAGGCAAGGGATATAGTAGAGTGCTCGTGCGCCCGTAAGTGCTTTAAAAAATGAAGTGGTAGGGGTTTAAACACTAAGAGCTGACACCTGGCTAAATCGATAGCTTATATATAGGTAAACTTCCAAAAAAGTTGTCCAAAGATTGTCCTGTACAAAAGGGCGTTATTCAAAATTTTCGAGTTATGTAGTACGTCAGATAGCCGAAGACCAGTTATTTCTTTGGTAAAAATTTGATAATATTCTCTGTAGCTGTATGGCTGTAAAAAAATAAATTATTTTCAAAAAAAACATTGCATCTTATGGCAGACGCAGACTTTAAGAGTCTATATCTCCGTTCGAAGCTAGCTAAAAATTAATTCATTTTGCCGTGTTTTTACGTTTCTCACTCCATTACTCGAAAACTAGGTCTCAAATCAAAAAAAAAAAAAAAAATTCTTAAGAAATTGAAAGCCGATGTTTTCTGACTACGAGAGTATTGGTAAAAATATTTTTACGGAAATAATAACTGCGTTATGATTTAAAAATCAACGTAGCTACAGAATATTCAGGCGCTTGGAACTGCCGACCTTGATCGCCCTCCCACACCGCACTACTCACCGATGTCGAGCATTGCCCATAAGATCTGTAATCTACCGTGAATTGTTTTGACTAATGAGTGCTTTATTATAAGTAATATTTGTAATTAATATTAGCTAGTGTGAATAAATTTTTCAATCTATTAGCTGCATAAATCTTTAAGGGTAAGTGTGTATTAAATTAATTTTAATTTAGCATCACTTCTGGTGAAGGTCTCTGTACGTGGGATGCGGGGGTCGCACCTACCAAATGGCTGAGTCGACAGCTTGAGGGAAGCTGAAGCGAGAGTCCCGTGCCCGAGGCATTCATGGTTTAGCGGCTGAATTACTTAGTACGATACTAACACTGATCCGTTGTACCTGGTGGACCAATAAATTGTTGTGCGAAACTAATTTTTTTTATTTCTTAAATTTCATTTAATTAATTTAACATCAGAAGTGGGATAAAGGGCCTAGCTATTTAGTGATTTAGTGAATAAGTGAATAAAGTGAACTTTCAAAAAAAAGTGCCACGAGAAAACGAAGGTGGGTTGCACTGCCGATCAAAGGTTGAGATGCGGCGAACACGAAGTCGAATTCCGGTTTGGAGAATTACTAGAAGGGAGGCTTCTGCTGAACGCCGGAGTTATCGAAGGGAGGCGTCTGCTGAATACCGAAGTTATCAAAGGGAGGCTCGTCAAAGACGAAGAGATCATCAGAGGGAGACTTCTGGTAGTAGCGATTATCAGAAGGAAGCGTCTGATAAGCGACGAAAAAGAGCAAGCCGTTCTAAAAGCGATGTTACCGAGTTAAGTCAGGCCATAATAAAAGGTATGGGTAGAATAGTCCAGGACTTAGAGGTACGAAGTAACAATCAGTTGCCGGCACTTTAGCACAAATCGGGAAGGCATATTTAACCGAGATGAAGATAACGACCAAAACATTCAATCAGGCTTAAACGGCACACTTAATAAAGCCATAGGCGTCACACCTCGTGAAGCTCTAATGGGCTACAGACTATTGTCACAAGGGCAATTAGAGGCAGATGATCGCGAAATTTTGAATGTTGCAGAAATATGATCACGGATGGAGAGGCACGTAAGCGAGTATTAAGCAGGGTGATCTGGTACTGTTTAAGGTCACCAGCAATAGCAGCTACTGGGCGGAGCCAAAAGCTGTTGCCAAATGGAAAGGACCGTTTCGGATTGTGAAAGTCCTGGACAATGACCGCTATGAGGTGACTGGCATACCTGGAAGTACTCGCTATCAACTGTGGTACGTGGCGTTGCCGGAGTGGACAACATGAGGCCATGGATTCGTTACTGATAGCACAGGTGGTGGAGCGTTGGAAAGGACGGCGATCAAGTCAATCAGGTATTCTTTCTCAACTGCGGTGCAGAAGCGGTGCCGAAGTGGACAACGATCGTTATGAAGTGTCAGATATACCTGGGAGTAGTCGCTCTCAAGTGAAATATAACGGCGTTGCCGGCGTGGACAACATGAGGCCGTGGATTCGTTACTAATTAGATGGCCTTACCTGAGAGTAGTCGCTCCCAGCGGTAAGGTCATGGATAGGGTAAGGCAGGGGTACATTCTCCCAGCTACTACTGAAGAAGGCAGGGGTATGTTCTCCCAGCTACTACTGAAGTGAGAGAACAATTAGCGTAGGTAGTGTGGTAAGAAATTACAGGTGTAGAAAGTTTCAAGAGGAGAGGCTACTGAAGGGTTCTCTTACTTCCAGAGTAGGTAGCGGTACCGGACTGAACGTATTTCCTGGGGTTACTGGTGGTACAGGACTAGCAGGGTACTAGGTGACCATTAGGCTAAGTTAACCATTAAGTTAAGTTGCACTTAAGTTAGTTCAAGATTGGTTATTATTTTAAGGTTATTTTATTATGTTTAATTATAATTATTAATAAACTTGGCCAAGTTCATTATTAAATTACAGGATAGGTTAGCCTGTGGGTCACCGCTTTGGACAATGAAAATGCAGAATATAGATTACCCATACTGTAATGTTCATATTGTGGCCGTCTAGATGTGTTAACAAAATATTGTAAGTGCAGAGACACGGAAAACGAGCAGTTGACCGTGCCAAAAACAGCTGTTGACACCGACGCACGTAGCAACGACCAGTGTGTCCGATAACCGCCTGAAAGTTCCACAGTGGTTGGTGACAAGTGGTTCGATGCGTTGATCGATACTGGTTCTGCACGCTCGTACATAGGTGGTTCTGTGTGTACTCTATGTGACCCAAAATATTTTAAGGAAATCTCCGACAAACGACTCAGTGTTAAATTAGCAAATAGTACAGAGGTGCAGATTGACAAGGAATATGAAATAAATTATTCCGTGGCTGAAAAACAGTGGATTGATACGTTTCTGTATATGCCGCAACTAACTTCGGATATCTTGTTAGGAATGGATATCCTAAGAACAAGACAATTTTCAGTGGATTTGTCTTCACTAGAAATTAAAATAATGGGACATACAGTAAATACTAGTTCCAATAAGGAAACAAATGTAACATTAGCTACCGTCACCGAACCGACAGAACCTGGAAAATACCGACTGTCAAACTTTTTACGTACCGAATTACCGAAGTTTCAGAAGGTTAAAGGCGTGACCTCATTAACAGAACACAATACTCCGCCTGCGACCAAGGCTACGACAAAGAAGAGAAGGTTTTCTCATAATTGTTCATTTACTGCTAGCCGAAAGGAGATATGGCATCCGGCCATGATATCTCCTCTCCCAACGACTCCTGAACCGGTTCAAAAAGAAGTAACAATGTCATCACCGGCGAGCCAGAGCCCGCCCGTTATACTAGAATTATTCACGTCGCCTTTACAGAAGGTGTCGTCTCCATTACCATCCACTGTCTGAGAGAAGTTAAGAGACCTTTTCGGAGATACCCCCAGTCCCTCACTGTCCAAATCACCAGTTACCCCTAAAACTAATATTACGATATTTCCAGCAATGTCTCCAGATGCCCTGCCAGTGACTCCGGAATTTCCGGTTACCCCAGGTAAAAACATTCCCTGCCTGGTAGGTGTCCCAGAGGAAAGTACCGCCCCGTCCAGACCACAAAGTCGCAAGCGGAAGTCCGGTCCAGGAATCCCGATGGAACCTCCGTCCGCTTGTGTCTGCCCGGCATCAGTAGGTTGCCACAAAACTAAAACTGTGCGCGGATGTTTGTGTCCGTCTGTACGCGTTGACTGTAATTTTTTTTGGGCAAGTACCGTTTTTAGTTGCCCTTATCTGAACTCTGTTTATTTTTCTTGTTATACTTTTTTTCTACATGATTTTGGAATGTATTAGAATTTTTTTTTATTATTATTCCTTGTGCACCGAACTATGTTATATTATTTTTATTAACTGGCCTCGCTCTGTCCGATTCAACAATTGCCCCGCTGTTACCATGCACGGGGATGCTGGAACGGCTCCAGACCGAAATTGTTTTTGTATATTTTGGTTTGATTTGATTTTGAACATTGTTTATATCTGACCTGCTGGCTTTATATATTTGTTATATTTTGGTGTAATTTTTACACAGTTTGCTTATTTTAGAATTAACACTACCTGTGTTTTAGCATTGTGTATTTTTTTTATATGGATACGTTTTTTTGTACCTGAACTTGACAGTATTGTATTTTGTTTTGTAGATACCTATTTGCAATAAGTATACTACATTCCTTTTTTTTCTCTACGACGTATGAGGGGAGTGTAATGAATCATACGCATGTTCATTATTATAGTTTCGGAAATTCCCGTTAGTCTTGTGCTGTCGCGCACTTCCTGCCGACATATGATGAATCACGCAGATGTTCATTCCTAGAAGTTTCTGCAATTACCGTTTGGCAGGTGCTGCCACGTACTTCCTGCCGCCATGAAATATTGACGTCACCAAAGGCCAGGATTTTGGTATAAATAGTATGGCCGTAGCCGAGGAAACGCATTCAGTTTTCTGCTGACAACTACCTTCAGCGTGTTGAGCTGGGTAGTTGAGGAGTCTTAAGCGTGCTGAGCTTGACTCCATTTGGTTAGAAATCAGAATCCGACGACGACGCCGCCCGGCTGAATGTCTGGTAGCATCTTGGGGTTTTAAGCGTGCTGAGCTTGACCTCCTGGTGTTGGTAGCCATTTTACCGCTCTGCACCGCCGTCACCAGTCTAATAATTATTTATCGCTGTGAGTCTTCAGCGTGTTGAGCTGGACCCATGGTTGGTAAATGGTTGCTAAACCAACCGCCGTCACCAGTCTAGTAATTATTTATCGCCGTGAGTCTTCAGCGTGTTGAGCTGGGCCCACTGTTGGTAAATAGTTGTTAAATCAACCGCCGTCACCAGTCCCCTAATTATTTATTGCCGTGAGTTTCAGCGTGTTGAGCTGGGCCCGCCGCCGCTAAATAATTATGGAACTTACCGCCGCATCGTATCCTAGATGTTTTACTTCAGTACATGGAGCTGAAGCCCACCGTCACCGTGCATTCACCGAATTACACTTCCCGTAAATTAATTTCACCGATGTAAATAATATTTGTTAAATGTACTTGACTTGGTTTTATTGTTGAAGAATCTGATTTTATGTTTATTTAACTTCATGTTTTGGATATATGTTCCTTTAATAAAATAAACTCTGTTACGAATACTTTGGGCTTTCTTATTTACAACTAACAGGAATCCTGGATTAATTCTCCAAACCAGCTATCCGAAAGCAAACACTGTTACGACGCCCAAACATACTTCGCTACATATTTTGGGCGTCCAAACAGACACCGTTACAATACTCTTTAATTTATTTTAAATTTTTGTATGTTGCGATTTGGCAAAGACATCTCGAAGTTCTAAAGCAAACAATTCGAGTTTCAGTTCTTCTGGACTTGACGAATGAGGACACTCTTTGGTCAGGAAAGGCCGAATGTTAGCATCACTTCTGGTGAAGGTATCTGTGCGCGGGATGCGGGGGTCGGACCTACCAAATGGCTGAGTCGACAGCTTGAGGGAAGCTGAAGTGAGAGTCCCGTGCCCGAGGCATTCATGGTTTAGCGGCTGAATTACTTAGTACGATACTTACTACTGATCGGTTATACCTGGTGGCCCAATAAATTGTTGTGCGAAACTATTTTTTTTTATTTCTTAAATTTCATTTATTTAATTAATTTAACATAATTATTTCATACATACTTAGATGCAAAAAATTATTCATGCAAAACTAACTCTCGAATATAGGTGTTAAAGTTCAAGAAAACCTCATAGATCCAAGCGGAGGAAATTCAAATTAATGCTAGTTTCTTCTTATTGTTATTTTTAGTTTCCGACAAAAAGTTTACAAAACTTTCGTGGTATTAAAAATGTGAATTAAGTTATATAGCGCAAGTAAAATCCAATGCTAATTCTTAACTGTATAGCTACTGCTCTGTATCTTCGGAATTGGGTCATAAATTAATCATTTACAGGGTTAAAGCTATGATTGAAAACAGTGGAAGTAGTACTACTTCGGATAGCGATATCGAATCGATGCTGAAAATTAGATGTAAAAAGGATACAAGGAAATACATGCTTTGTCACAATTTGTCTGGGTCGATGATCACAGGTTCTGACAAAACATTGGACACCATAAAAAAAACCTCAAAAGCTTCGACAACAAGTTAGCCAAACTGGGAATGATAATTTACAAATAATAATTAAAATAATCGAAGAAGGTGAAGTAGAGTTACTTAGGTGGCATAAATCCTGTTATTGTTCCTACATAAGGAAAAGAAACATTGATTTGTTGCAACATAAGTATCAGAAGTACAGAACGGAATCTAAAGAAAATATTGTTGGTAAGTTTGCTGGTGATGGTCCTAGAGCATCGGGTGAGACAGAATCCACCTCATCGAACCTGCGAAAAGGTCTTTTTGAGATTGGAAAATGCGTCTTTTGCCAAAAAAGGTCACATAAGAAAAGATTATCGCAAGTTCTAACTTTAAATATTGAGAAAAATATCAAATTAATTGCCCAGAATACCACAACTATTTTAAAGCGAATAAGTTCAAATGATTTGATTGCTATGGAGGTAAAATACCATCCACAATGTTTTTTGGCAATGTGGTCAAAATACACAGCAGTAACAAAATCTTCAGGCTTACAAAGTGTCTCATGCGCTAACCGTGAAAATATCATGTTCAAATGTTTCCTCAAACGAAAATAATATCGCAATAATTGAAGAAAATATGTCTTTTGAGGAAGAAAGCGGTGAAGACTTAGAATAATATTTTTGCGAAATTTATTTATTTATTTTATGTTTATGTATTTTAAATAGACGTTACTCCAAGCAGTGTTTAATAATTATTTATAAAACTACTATTGTGAAATAATTAATACACGACAGATCACAGATCTAGGGCGACGTCCGACCGCGGGGAATAGTGCTGTGCAGGAGGGCGATCGAGGTTTGCAGTTCTAAGCGCCTGGAGATTTTGTAACTGCGTTGGTTTTTAACAGTGGCGGCTGCTCCTAAGGGACACAGGAGCACGTGCCCCCCAAAGCAAATTCAGCTTAGCTAGTTAATTAGTCAATTTCTAATTTCTATTTGTTTTTATCCATTTTAACATTTTTATCAACATAATAAACCCCAAAACTAATTTCCGACGCTATCGCTGCGTTACAACTTGAGTTTGCCAATATCTACTTCCCAAAGGGCACAAGATGAGTTGTGTACGGAGATCGCGTCAAAGCAACTTATTTTAAATAGTCTCTCTTTTTTTCTGTAATATCAGACAGCATGGGGGATGGAATAATAATCCAACTAGCCGCCAATTTAAATCTGCATATAAAAAATTGTTGATTCATATGCAAATTAAAGAAACATTCTCTGGAAATTGCATTCCTTTGGAAAATATTTCTATTTTAAATTGTAGTTCTGCAATAGACAAAATAAATTTAACTTGCAATAAATTTAGAGCCCATGATATATCTGAAACTGAATATAACTTTAATTTTTTCTTTGGAGTTGTCGGAGTACAACGAATATATTATGGTGTATAGTGGCTTTGTGGTAAAATCAATTTTAAAATCGTTAAAATGTGAAGAATGTATAAACTCTTTATTTTCAATAAACAGGGAAAATTTCCATGAACTAATATTTGTAAAAGACCGCGGTGGTCTTATTTATCCGTCATCTGATGTCATACAAATATGTAAGGAAACAGAAAAACATTTAAGACATTTTAAAACTGAAAAAAAATATTCAAATAGATTTGAAGCTAAAAATTAAAATTATGTGTAGTGTTTTAAAAAAGTTTCAAAATTCAAATATTTTTAATGATTTAGAAATTCACCAATTGGATAATTTCCCGAGTAATTTCCCTAATAATACCAATCATATTATTGAAATTATAAGGGCAATTTCAGAAACTTACATTAAAATTAGAGGTCATCATTTTACAAAAATGTTTCATAACTGTTTATGTACTAGATCTTAAAGTGGGAGGACACCTTTGCAAATTTTTGCTTATTTTTTAAGCAGCACACGATTTTGAGAACAAAGAATATTGTGAATGGTTCTCTGGTAAGTTAATTTTAATATACAATTTCAAAATGTCAAATGTGTGCCCCCCTATAAAATTAACCACGAGCCGCCACTGGTTTTTAAATCATAACTCGGTTGTTATTTCACTAAAAATATTTTTAACAGCACTGTAGTAGTCAGAATGCATGGGTTTTCAATTTCTAAAGAATATATTTTTTTTTGGTTTGAGACCTACTTTCCGAGTTATGATGGAGTGAGAAATATTTAAAGTCTGCGTTTCCCATAAGATGCAATGGTTTTTTGAAAATAATTTATTTTTTTTACAGCCAAACGGTTACAGAGAATATTATAAAATTTTTACCAAAGAAAGAACTGACCTTCGTCTATCTGACGCACTACATAACTCGAAAATTTTGAATAACGCCCTTTTGTACAGGACAATTCTTGGATAACTTTTTTTGGAACTTTACCTATATATAAGTTATCCACATAGCTAGGTGTCAGCTTTTAGTTTTTAAACCCCTACAGGATGAACATTTTCAGTCTCTGAGTTCTCTACTAATAATTTTCTTAAAATATTCATGACCGAGAAACAATTTTCGGTTTTTAATTTAACCTCGAGTGGTATTCGGTGAGAAAATTTCACACCAAATTGCATTTAATTAAATAATGCCAGAATTTATTTTTACTTTGATAGTATAATATAGAAGGCTTTAAATGACTTTAAATGTCAAATTTGAAAAAAAAAAGAATTTGTTGACTTTTCAGTTGTTGACGTTTTGCATTGTTGTCATGGCATTCCATGTGACAACAATTATTATAATTCTTTGCATAGTTTCATGGCTTTCTATGTTATTAATGGTATTTAATAATCATTACTGTATACAATAAAAAATGCTAAAATATAGTTTTCTACCAATTGGAGTAATTTAAACACGACATATGAAAGAATGAACTATGTTACATCTTAAAATGATATACCTGTGCAAGTACAGTTTGTAAAATATTATATATATTTTATTAGACACAGGTATTTAATAAATGCCATTTCTCCTGGTCTATTTACCATTTAAGAAGAAAGGAGGTAGCAGAAGAATATCAGAAACTCTCGAAATTTGTAATTGAAAATTATAATAATTTTTAATGTAAAAAGAAATAAATAATTTTATTAGGTATTTGTTCTCATCTGTTCAAATATGTTAAACTTATAAAGCAAATAAACACTGGTTAATTGTAATTATTAATCAAGTCACGCTTAAGATTAAAAAATTATTATGATTATGTCAAAAAATTTACACTATAATTCTCTCTAGGATACCTCAGTACAAAAAATGTCCGAGCCAAGGAAAGGGCTGTAATCACACGTGTGGCAAAGCGCTTTACGCGCCGAATTATAAACGCAATTTTTTCTACAACCACATTTAAAAAAAATCTAAATATTCACATTCATATTACACAAATAATCATTTTGAGTAGAAAAACTCATTACGTTTTAAAAACAGTTTTATTAATAAAATTTAAACATAAATGAACAAAATATATAGTGGAGCAAAACCCAGCTCCAATTCGTTCAAAAAATTTTTTTGGAATAGAACCACATGAAACCGATATATTCTTAAGTACATTATTTGCTACTAAAAATGGCAAATTACAATATTTTTCGCTAGTACCGATTTTTTTATTGATGAAAATATCTCTAAATAACGATTTTCCCAGAAAGCTACTTTTTTATTGTCTCCAACGCAATATCTAGAGAACTACTTAGATATTTCAGTAATTTTTTTGTTGTTAAAAGCAGACAACGCAGCGGTGCTTACAGCGTAATTTGATATTGAAAATAAATGCACGTTTTCTTAAAAAAAACGTCAAATTCAGCGACTCATATTTTGTGTAGTACAATTTTCAGTAAGCGAACTTTTTTTATTTTTAGTTTTTTCTTACATATATGTTACGAAAGAAGTAAAGCCAAAGATTTGAAAAGGTTTTTAAGAAAAGCAAACGATGTATAGAATTTTTTAATGCAAGCGTCAGTCGCAGTCTCTCATCGTTCTATTTGTATATAGCTATTATGTTATTTGCTTTTGCATGTTGAATTCATACAATAGGACGAAGTGAAGCGGTTATAATATAACGCTGTTTGTTTACAGACAAATTTACTATGTATGTTTCTTTATTCTTTAATATAATCATAATGTTCTACTGATTCTGTGATATAATACTAGAGAATTATAAAAATGTAATTAATTGTCTGTCTGATGAAAACAACAACTTATTATTAATTTATAAAGTATAGGTATATTAATATGAAATAAAATAACAGAATAAACTGTATTTCTGTATATAAAATTCTCCTTCCCTAGCTTAATTGTTGGAAAGAATTAAAAAAATCAAAAATATGTGAAAACGAGTGGAATAGCAATCACATCATTAAGCGGGATTTTTCAAAAATTTTGGAAAATAAAGTAATAATACAAGAAGAAAACTTAAAGAATTCGCTATAACTATGTTGAACGATAAATGTGTGTCCAATTAAATACTCTGTAGATTTCTGTACAAATTGGTTGAATGCTTAGAGACGAGGTAAGTAGAAACAATATCAATATAACATAATGTTTCACGTGACTATGGAAACATATAAACAGAAAACTGTCATGTTTGACATTGCTAAAAAGTCAATCTATTATCAAAGAAACTTTCCTCTAATTTTGAGAACGGAATCAGAGAATATTCCGAAACTTTTTAATCATCTGAAACATTTGACATTTAAGTTTCATTTTCAGATTAATAGATTAATATTTTTTAAGAGAAATTTTTAGACAGGCAAAAATATTTTTTTTCAAAATATAAGATTCTGATCCTTTTGGCGCACAGGTTTAACAATTTTACTTAAATAAATTATAAGACAGTGGCTTAATACCTAAAGATCTATTGTATTTTAACCCTTTAGTGTCTTTAGCCAACATTATTCCTTTTCCTGTGAAAATAAAGTGGTACTTATAGATAGATAATCACCTTTTCGTCAACAAAAATCTTAAAATTATTAAAAATATTAGTCGCAATTATTCATAAATAAATGTTAGGAGGACATGACAACAAGTTACTTGCAAGCTGTCTTATTTAATATAGGTAAATCACAAGAAATTTTAACTTTACTATTATCGATGTTTTCATTCTTGAAAATCCAGTCATTGTGTCACTCGAGGATTAAAACATTACCTTTTTGAATTATAAAACGTACCTAAATGGTAATAAAACTTAAAAATAAATGTATATAATTGTACGTGTTTGTATATTAATTTTTCTCGGTTTAATCTTTCACTTTTATTAAAAAATAATATACTGATGTCGAAAGAGCTAACTACTACTTGTTGTTTAAGATAAGATTTGTGTTCCTAATAGTTTGTTTGTTATTATACAGTTTATGATACTATGCATGATACTACTTTTAATTTGCCTAACAAAATCGCATTCTTTTGTCAAGTGTCTAGTCTTTTTTTCTGCTGCACGTTTAATTGTTAACGGTCCCTGTTTTCTTGGATTTTGCATTACTTGGTTATCATATTCATAATGCGTTGCCAATTTTTTACAAATAAGGCACTTAACTTTTAAGGTTAATACAAGTATACCACCACTAATAAAGGGCTGCGTGTGAAAACAATTGCTAGTTTCACGAGTATTTTAAACGGGTACACAAGCCAAAGGAGTAAGGCGCGAGCTGCATGCCGGTACTGCCGGTACCATAAGTCTCGGATGAATTACATACTGTATGAACTCTTGCGCTTCGCTTCGGAAAAAAATTCAAATTAGAAAAACCAACTGCCATATCGCATTTTTTAGTATTTCAAAAACTTTTTCAATGTTTTGTCTACATTTCATTCACAGTATGTATATAAAAATTGCCATAAATAAAAAAGTTTGTCACAGAAGTAACAAGTTAATTAATTGTAATTTAAACAAATTAATAAACAATATTCGATAAAAAGCAATAATACCGTTGGAAGCGCTCGTTTATGTACGTCAATTTCAAAAAGAATCAAGTCGATAATTCCATTAGATTTGGAGATATGACGATGTAAAAGTTAAAAAAACCTGATATTTAAAAACAATCAATTTCTATTGTATTTTCGAAATAAAAAAAGTCCTGTATTTCAAAAAAAATATCGTAAATAGCCATTTCCTATGTAGAATTGTTTACTTTATAAAACTTATCATCTGGCTCTATGCTGAACATTTTTTTTCTCTAGAACGGAGAGACTTTTGGAGTCTATTTCACTCCACTAATAGGTATTTTATTTTAGGAAACAAATATTTTACATAGGTATATAATACCGTGTCTCCAAAATTTAATGCTCACCATTGGGATCTCGGGAACGGTAACAGCTACAAGGTCGGTTAAATGGGATAAGTTTTAGCACATTTTATGCTGATTCCAAATCCGTTAAGAAATCACCGCCAACTGAAACCGTTTTTGAGATTTTCAAAAAAAAACTTAAATTTTGTGATTTCTCTTTTTTTGGCTGTACCCAAGGAATCCTTGGTCAGACAGGTTTTAGACTTTTACATTATTGGGACACTTCTTGGAGACTAATATTTTGGTCTAGAAATGAATGCTCGATAGTCTTTTGTTTTCGAGATGTCCGAGGTAACTTTTTTTTGCTTATGGCAGCCATATTGGATTTTTCGGGTTTCAGATTGCGCTGAAAAAGTGCTTTCAAATGATGTATCACATGCCGAGGAAAACCCCCAGTTAACATATAGATTCGAGTGCAAGCAGTGAGTGAGTGCAGACGTGTATACGGAAGTATGGTGCTACTGTGATCTACCCGATAACTAAAGTTAAGCAACGATCGGCGCAGTCGGAGCTAACGAAAGTTAAGCAACGGTTGTCGCGGTCGAGTTTGAAATATTAGTTGCCTTTTTTTAGGGCTCTAATATAATTTTTAGAAAAGAATTCAGAAGAGGAGAAATATTAGTAGTCTTTTTCAAGACGCTAATATAAAAAGATAAATAAAGTCTCCCGCCTGTAGACACTTATTATTGTTTATTTGTGTACTCACCATTTTATTTCCTTTACAGCCTTCTTTTTCAGATAGGACGGCTACACGTACCCAGGAGGGTATGGCGAACCACAACAGAGAAGAGGAAGAGTCTTCGCAGAGTGAAAGCTCCAGAGCATCCACCCCATGCAACATGGATATCGAGGATCCAGAAAATCTGCGACTCATTGCCGAAAACCAGGCACTGAGAGCGCAGATCGAGGATATGAGCCAAAGGATGGCTCAAATGCAGGCGAGGATGGATCGCCAACATGACGAACTCCTGAGGGCCATTCAAGGGGCACAAGCTGGCGCAGCCAAGCCAGTATCGAATAAGAGGCGAAAAGAAAACTTGGACTCCGACGAAGAGGAGCCCAAGCAAGCCAGGACTCGAGAGGCCCGGGCTCCCGCGGAGGCCGCGAGCCACAAGGACAACGAGGGCCGACAAGAAGCTTCGAGTCCAGGACAAGCCCCAAGCACGAGGCCAAGACGACCAAAATCCCGCCAGTAGTCCTCAGAAAGAAGGAGACATGGACGACGGTTAGTAAGCGTTTGAAGGAGGCAAACGTCAACTTTAAGAAGACCTGAGTTACCGGCGAAGGCATCTCTATAGAACCTACTACCAGCGAGGACTATAGGAAGATGACGAGGTTATTCTCTCAGGAAAAGAGGGAATACCATACATATCCGCTCCCGGACAAGAGGCTCCTCAGAGTGGTTATTCGAGGAATACCAAGTGGAGTGAGCTGTGAGGACGTAAAGCAGGACCTAGAAGAGCATGGTTTCTCTCCAAGCTCGGTCCAAAGGATGACGTCGCGGAGGACTAAACAAGAAATTCCGCTGGTACTAGTCCAAGTACCACTGGACCAAATGAAGATCCTAGACGTCACAAGGTGCTGCTTCCTGGTAGTACGCACAGAACGACAAAGGGCGCAACAGAGCGTCACTCAGTGCCACCGTTGCCAGTGCTTCGGCCATGCACAGGGTAGGTGCACCGCACAGCCCAAGTGCGTGAAGTGCGGTGAGGCCCATCGGTCCGAAGAATGTAAGAAGAAGAAGGTGCGCAAACTGTCAGGGAGCGCACTCAGCCAGCTACAAGGGATGTCCTAAATACCCAAAGAAGCCTGCAGGACCCTCGGGAAGCAGCAGTCACCGAGGGAGGCTACGCAAAGGTAGCTCAAGGTAACGCGGGCCCGAGCGCTGGTCCCGCCAGGCAGCAAAGAGCACCCGTGGATGCCCAAAACCTCACCGCGGTGCTCAAACAGATGCAACAAATGTGCTCAGCAATGAGCGCATTTTTTGCACAGATGCCAGGCTTTACTTATCTGTAATGTCTTTTCAGGTGAAGCCGAACTTCCTGCAGATAGCCTCATGGAACGTTAACAGGCTACAAGGAAGAAAACTTGAAGTGGAGGAACTCCTAGCCCCGTTCGACATAGACGTGTTGGCACTGCAGGAAACGAGGATGACGCCGCTGAAACCAGCCAACTTCCCTGGCTACCATGTCTACAGGAAGGACTACACTGGACCATGGCCGATGAGAGGAGTAGCCCTGCTGGTAAGGAAGTCGATCGACCACCATCCAATTGTGCTGCCGGACATGGTAAACCTGAAAGCCACCGCCATAGTAGTGTCAACGGCACGAAATGGCGACATCCAAGTGGTATCCTGTTATCAGCCTCCCCAACGCCGGATCCTGGACACGGACCTGGATGCAATATTCCAGAACCGGACTCAGGTGCTTACCATAGGGGACCTGAACGCCAAGTCACAGAAATGGAACAGCAGGGTCACCAACACTCAAGTACGAGATCTGATGAGGTTCCTGGGATGACACGCTGGCAACATGCAGGCACTAGGACCGGGCGAGCCGACGCACGACAATGGGATCCACCGACGGGACGTGCTGGACATCGCTATAACGAAGGAGATGACCTTCAATGCGGAAATCTTTACCAGGACGGAAGGTTTCACCGAGCATAACCCGATCTTCTTGGACCTAGGAGAGAAGGATGATGTGGACACTGTGACCTTCGTCAAAAGGACGACAGACTGGGAATTGTTCCGCGGAGCACTGCAAAGGAACATTGCACATATTCTCAGGATCGAATCCGAGGAAGACGTGGAGAGGGCCATTACCTCCCTGGAAAACCAGATCCAGGAAGCGATGGAGGAAAGCACCACGAGACGGAGACCGGAAGGGCACCAGCGCCGATAGCAAACCTCACGGAGGACCTCAGGCAGCTGATTCGGGACAGACGAAGGACGAAGAAGGCCCAGAGGACCAGACTCCCTGAGGATAGACACGCGTATAACACGCTGAACAGGAGAGTCAAAGCTGCCCTCCAGGAACACCGTCAAGAAGTATGGCAGCATCACCTGGAATCGCTGGACCCACAGGACAGGAGCATCTGGAACACCCAGCGTGCTCTGCGGAACGGGCCGAAACCGATGTCCCCAATCCATGGAGAGAATAAGATTGTCTATACTCGCCAGGAAAAAGCCGAAGCATTCGCGGATAGCTTGGAACTGCAGTGTACGGAAAACCAACTTGATGAAGAGGATGAGGACTAGGTTGAGGACGTGGAACGCAGAATGCGTCGGATGCTCCGCCTGCCAGACGAGGATCACATTCGCCCGACCACTCCAGAGGAGGTCAAGGAGATTCTAAGGAGCTTAAAGCCGAGGAAAGCTCCTGGATGTGACAGGATCGGAAACATCGCCCTCAAGAAGCTACCCAGGAAAGGGGTGGCAGCCCTGGTGAATATCATCAATGGGATCTTGAGGCTCAAATACTCCGGACAGGTGGAAGAAGGCCAACGTCATAGTCATCCCGAAGCCAGGTAAGGAACTAATCTTTCCCTCCTCTTACAGGCCCATCAGCCTTCTCAGCTGTAAGCAAGGTAGCCGAGCGCGTCATCTTGAGAAGAATAGAAGAAGAAACCGAAGAGCTCCAAATCATCCCGGATGAACAGTTCGCGTACAGGACAGGACATAGTACGGAACTCCAAGTGCTCAGGATCACCGAAGAAGTGACCAAAGGTTTCAACCAAAGACAGGTCACGGCGGCACTACTCCTGGACGTTGCGAAGGCTTTCGACAGGGTCTGGCACGATGGTCTACTAGCTAAAATGATGAGTATGGGTTATCCCATTGCACTCGTTAAACTAGTTAGATCATACCTTCACGAGAGACAGATGCGAGTGAAGATCAGGGACTGTGTGTCCACGTATCGACCGATGGAAGCCGGAGTCCCCCAAGGCTCTGTGCTGTTCCCCCATCTGTTCGCTGTCTTCACCTCTGATCTCCCAAGGGCCGAATGCACCGCCATGGCACTCTACGCGGACGACACGGCCCTCACGGCCAGATCCTGGAGAGCGAGAACAGCCACCAGAAAACTCCAAGAGGCAGCCTCTCTTCTGGAGGAATGGTGCATCAATACCTTGGCGTAATCATGGACAAAGGTCTGACATGGAGACAGAACACCGAAGCCATCGTGGTAAAGGCCAAGCGAACGAGAGCTCTCATCTACCCAATGGTAGGGAACCAGAGCAGGCTCAGTCTGAGGAACAAGTTTCTGCTAGTCAAAGCACTCATCAGACCACAGCTGACCTACGCCTCTGTAGCATGGGGATACCAAGCGAAGATCTATCTGAAGAAGATCCAAGCCGTGGAAAACGTGGCCACCAGGACAGCGGTGGGCGCACCATGGTACGTTAGAAACGCTGACATCTTCAGGGACCTGTTGTACACACCAGTCACCAAAATCATCCGGGATAGAGCAAAGAAACCGAACACCTTAGCTGAGAAGGTACAGTTGCTGGACAACGGGTAAGTATAACTAATCCTTTCCTTACAGATGGACCAACCCACGGCAGACATGATGCAACCAACCACCTTCCCACAAACCTTGCGGGCACCGGTCAGTAAACCGACCAGTGCCCGTTGTCCCCCTGGCTCCGTGAAGGACGAATGTGCTAAGAAAGCACTTAGGCCTTCACCTCCTAGAGCTACACAGTTCATCCTCACCTTGTCCGATGATCCAGATGTCAATGTGTCAATTGACACTTTGTGTACTGGAAGTCAAACCCAGGTCACAGAATATCCGCACAGTCCCTGACAGACCGTCGACTACCCCCGGGGGTGACAAGCTGGCGAAGAAAGAAGACGAAGACAGAAGAGCGACAGAAGAGGCCTTAGCCAGCATGGTTCATCAGCCAGGACCCAGGGAGGTTGGCCGAAATCTTCGGCACCGCTCACATTTATGAGTGGGGCCGTTCGTAAAGTAAACTAACCCGCCCTGCACGAGGCCCGTCCAGGTCTACAGCGATGACTAGGGTAAAAAGGCAATAGTCCTGCCTGGCCCTAGCATCCGAGACCGTCATCAAGCCAAATGGAGATAGGCGCGCCGAGGAAAAATTGTTTTTTAAGGGACTAATTTAAAAATTTATCCATTAAAATTATCCAACAAAATAAAATAGTGGGCCATGGAAAATCAAAAAGTTTTTGTAAAGCCAGACAAGTGTAACGGTGTCTGTTCGGTCGCCCAAAATATGTAGCGACGTATGTTTGGGCGTCGTAACGGTGTTTGCTTTCGGATAGCTGGTTTGGAGAATTAATGAAGGATTCCTGTTAGTTGTAAATAAGAAAGCCCAAAGTATTCGTAACGGAGTTTATTTTATTAAAGTAACATTTATCCAAAACATGAAGTTAAATAAACATAAAATCTGATTCTTCAACAATAAAACCAAGTCAAGTACATTTAACAAATATTATTTACATCGGTGAGATTAATTTACGGGGAGTGTAATTCGGTGAATGCACGGTGACGGTGGGCTTCAGTTCCAAGTACTGAAGTAAAACATCTAGGATACGATGCGGCGGTAAGTTCGATAATTATTTAGCGGCGGCGGCGGGCCCAGCTCAACACGCTGAAGACTCACGGCAATAAATAATTAGGGGACTGGTGACGGCGGTGGTTTAGCAACCATTTACCAACCATGGGCCCAGCTCAACACGCTGAAGACTCACGGCGATAAATAATTACTAGACTGGTGACGGCGGTGCAGAGCGGTAAAATGGCTACCAACACCAGGAGGTCAAGCTCAGCACGCTTAAAACCTCAAGATGCTACCAGACATTCAGCCGGGCGGCGTCGTCGTCGGATTCTGATTTCTAACCAAATGGAGTCAAGCTCAACACGCTTAAGACTCCTCAACTCCAGCTCAACACGCTGAAGGTAGTTGTCAGCAGAAAACTGAATGCGTTTCCTCGGCTACGGCCATACTATTTATACCAAAATCCTGGCCTTGGTGACGTCAATATTTCATGGAGGCAGGAAGCACGTGGCAGCACCTGCCAAACGGTAATTGCAGAAACTTCTAGGAATGAACATCTGCGTGATTCATCATATGTCGGCAGGAAGTGAGCGACAGCACAAGACTATCGGGAATTTCCGAAACTATAGTAATGAACATGCGTATGATTCATTACACAAGGATGTTGCTAATTTAGACGGCGACTAATTATTATCTACCATATGTACTTAAAATCTGCGGTAAATTGCTTTATTTGTACAATTTTCTAAAAATATTAATTTTTAGACGATCATTAAGGTTATATTTGTCATAATATTGTCAATAAGGTGTTCAAAATTTTAACAAAGAAATTCTCTTCATCAAGGGCATTCTTGCATGCAAAGTAGTTAGTAATGAGGGTTACCGCGCTTGAATTCACCACGAGAGGCGCTAGTGTAGGGTAATATCCATGTCACTTAAGTTAATGTTTACTATGGCTAGTTTTTAGTAATTTTTATAAAAATTAGCTGAAAAACATTTAACACAATGATGGCAGAAGGGAAAAGTAGTAATTTACTTGCTCAGTAGGGAAATAATTGTACCTATCAGAGGTGTCTTATGTCATTAAAGTTAGGTTTTATCAAGAATGAGCATGATGTTTGTGTGTGTTTGTGTGTGCTTGTCTGTGCTTGTGCGCGCGTGTGTGTGTGGTGTGTGTGTGTGGTGTGTGTGTGGTGTGTGTGTGGTGCGTGTGGTATGTGTGTGTGTGTGTGGTGTGTGTGGTGCGTGTGGTGTGTGTGTGGCGAATGTGTGTGGTGTGTGTGTGTGGTGTGTGTGTGGTGAATGTATGTGGTGTGTATGTGGTGAATGTGTGTGGTGTGTGTGTGGTGAATGTGTGTGGTGTGTGCGTGCGTGTGTGTGTGTGGTGAATGTGTGTGGTGTGTGCGTGCGTGGTGTGTGCGCGTCTGCGTGGTATGTGAGCGCGTGTGCGTGGTGTGTGTGTGCGTGGTGTGTGTGTGTGTGGTGCATGTGGTGCGTGTGATGTGTGGGGTGTGTGATGTGCGTGTGTGTGTGCGCGCGTGTTTGTGTGTGTGGGCGCGCGCGTGTGGTGTGTGTGTGTGGCGCGCGCGTGTGGTGTGTATGTGTGTGGGCGCGCGCGTGTGGTGCGTTGCGGTGTGGTGCGATGTAGTGCGGTGTGGTATGGTGTGTGTGCGTGTGTACGATAACTCAAAAAATACTAATGGGAAACTTCCCAAATTTGGCAGTTAAGATTGTCAACAAAATTTTATGTGACACATTAAGTTTGGTGAATGTGGTACCACCAGAAGAGACATAAGGAATGAATGAAGAAAAAAGGTACAATTTCGGGAAAAATATTTAAGAAATATTGTTGCATTTCTGGACGAATAATGTAAAAGTCTAAAAACCTGTCTGACCAAGGATTACTTGGCTACAGCCAAAAAAGAAAAATCACAAAATTTTCGTTTTTTTTTTGGAAAAATGTCAAAAACGGTTTTATTAGCCGTGATTTCTTAACGGATTTGGGATCAGCATAAAATTTGCTAAAACTTATCCCATTTAACCGACCATGTAACTCTTATGGTTTCCAAGATCGCAATGCTGAGCATCGAATTTGCGTGTGTACGATAACTCAAAAAATACTAATGGGAAACTTCCCAAATTTGGCAGTTAAGATTGTCAACAAAATTTTAGGTGACACATTAAGTTTGGTGAATGTGGTACCACCAGAAGAGACATAATGAATGAATGAAGAAAAAAAGGTACAATTTCGGGAAAAAAATTTAAGAAATTTTATTGCATTTCTGGACGAATCTCGACGAATTATAATGGAAAAAACATAACTTGATGAAAAAATCTGTCCGTATGTCTGTAGTATCGCGAGAGCAGCCACAGTTTTTGAGATAAAGCTTTCAAATTTGGTACTTGTTCTAAAGGCCAAAGACAAGGAAAAATTCGGTGATGAGCAAAATTGGTCAGCTGAAGTGGTCCACGGGACCTAAACTTTTTTGTATTTGACTTTACAAAAAAATATATTCTTGATGAAAGATTATAAATCATATCGACTATATCAAGCAAATAAAATATATTTTCCAAGTACTTAAATGAAGCTGATGTAAACTGAAATATTTTACACATTTGGCCTCATAAAATGGGGTTAGGATAAATTTAACAGTTTGACATTTAAAAGGTCTAATTTAGTTACAAAAATGTCAATAACAAAAAAATTATTAAAATATATGACATGAATTATTAGTGACAGTATCGAATGACGCTGATAATTATTTAAAAACTTTATTGAAACTTTTCAAAGTACGCTATTAACATTTAATTGAGGTGGTAAGCTAAGAATTAAATAGAATGATTTTTTTAGATCGGGATGATATATACTTGTATAGAAATTATGTGCTGGCCACATCAGATATTTTATTTACTGGTTTACGAAATAATTATTATAAAACCCTATAAACTTGTTCCGCGCCTAACAATAATTTTTAACAGCGACCTTACTCGCTATTGGCGCCTACTGGTGAGGAAGGTCACTGTCAAAAGTTATTGTTAGGCGCGGAACAAGTTTATAAAGTTTTATTATAATTATTTCGTACACCAGTAAATAAAAAAACTTGTTAATTATGCCTCAGTGTTGTGCAGTTCCATTTTGTTCGGCGGACATATGCTTCCGAGATAAAACTCGCCTAAAACAGTGGTTGGTAGCGTTCATTCTTGATATAACCTAACTTTAATGACCTCTGATAGGTACAATAATTTCCCTACTGAGCAAGTAAATTACTACTTTCCCCTTCTGCCATCAGTGTTAAATATTTTTCAGCTAATTTTTATAAAAATTACTAAAAATTCGCGTTAAAAAGTAAACATTAACGTTCAGAGACATGGACCTTACTCTACACTAGCGCCTCTCGTGGTGAATTCAAGCGTGGTAGCAGCCCTCATTAGTAAAATTTGAAAAAACGCTTTTCTAAAAATGACGAAATTCACATATAACATTCAGTAAAATTTAGTAGTTTTAGTTTAGTTTAATAGTTTCAAACAAATAATAAGCATTACTGTTAGTTGACAGTTGCTCACTAAATAGTAGTGGCATTATTATAAACTGTTCAAGAATATTTATTAGTACTGTTCAAGAGTATAATTATTGTAAAATGGCGCACAAATTCTCAAATGAAGAAAAATTTGATATGTTAGAATGTTATTTAAAAGTAAATAGAAATTCGCAAAACGCTTTGGCTTCCTTTCTAGAAACAGTTTCCGGAGAGAATGCAACCACATAGAACAGTTTTTGGATGAATTGTAAGCAATTTCTTAAATTACATGTTTTGATAATAAAAGAGACCAGTATGATATGGATAATGTTGACAGCACAAATAATATTATCGAAGCTGTTATCAATAATCCCCACATATCAGTGCAACAAATTGCAGACCGAAACAAATATTCCTAACACTACTGTACACAAAACATTAAAACAAAAGAAATAACATCCGTATAAACCTACGATTGTCCAAGCTTTAAACAATAATGATTTTGGTAGAAAACTTGAATTTTGTCGTTGGTTTAATCAGAAATGCGAAGAACAACCTAATTATCAATTGAGTTATATGGACCGCTGAAAGTCGCTTTTACAAATTGTGGAGTCTTTAACAAGCACAATTATCACCATTGGGCCACAGAAAATCTGCATGTAACTATGCAAACAAGATTCCAAACTAGGTTTGGATGCAATGTTTGGTGTGGCATGATAGGTATTACCTTTTATCTTCCTATTCTACTCCTATGATCTGCCTATAACCCTTTCCTTAATTATTATTTTTAGATCGCCATTTAAGCAGGCCATTCATTTTTCACAACAATTTAACGGAAGCAGCTTATCGTGAACTTTTAGAAAATCAAGTTTTACCCGAGATAAGACGGCTTTTTACAGAACAAGAAATAAACGAATTGTGGTTCCAACAAAATGGCTCTCCTGCACATAATATTAATAATGTTAGATGGATATTGAAGGAAAATTTTGGTAACCATATAATTTCGAATAGAGGACCAGTATTGTGGCCTCTCCGCTCGCCTGAGATAACCCTTCCTGATTTTTATTTGTGAGCTCTTTTTTAAGTGCAATCTGAAAAACGAAAAAATGCAATATGGCTGCCATAAGAAAAAGAAAAGTTACCTCGGACATCTTGAAAACAAAAGAATATCGAACATTTGTTTCTACACCAAAATATTAGTCTCCAAAAAGTGTCCTAATAATGTAAAAGTCTAAAACCTGTCTAACCAAGGATTACTTGGCTACAGCCAAAAAGAAAAATCACAAAATTTTCGTTTTTTTTTTGGAAAATGTCAAAAACGGTTTCATTAGCCATGATTTCTTAATGGATTTGGAATCAGCATAAAATTTGCTAAAACTGATCCCATTTAACCGACCATGTAGCTCTTATGGTTTCCAAGATCGCAATGCTGAGCATCGAATTTGGGACACACGGTATATGTACTAAGTTAAAACAAATATTTAATTCTCAATTTTAAGTACTGGTATTGCAGAGAATGAAAATACAGAGCCAACATATTTATAGAAAAAAAGGGTATAGTACAAAATTTATAAAAATATAGTTCCTTTAGGTGCCTACTTTTTGTCTTTTTAACTTTTTATAAACAATTTTTTTTCTTTTTTTCAATTTTATTTCCAGTCTATAGTAGGGCACTTTAAGGGCACTGAGATTAGTTGTAGGGCACTTAAAAGGCACATATTTGAGAAAAGAACACTATAGAACACTCATTGTGAACCTTGGAAAAGTAAAAATGATCACTTGACTTTCAAGTGTGCATGCCTTTCATCAAGACTTATTGCACATTGTAAAGTATTGCCAACTGTAAGGACCATTTTACTTCCCAAATCTCGGTCATTCTTAAGTTTATGGCCTTCTACAGTAGACAGAAAATAAACATACCTACATACACCTCACACCATAGGGACATCACAAAACACTGTCATAAATTGTGCAAATGTTTATTACTAATAAAAATTAATTAAACAAAGTTCACAATTACTACACTATAACACCACCATGTCAGGTCTTACGTCATCATCCTAACATAACATGTTGCCAAATTTCACAACAAGAACAAAATAACGTTCCTTGCCCTAAAAATGTAATATAAGTTTTCTTTATGTTTTACCCACCCAGCACCCATAATCCCTCCATGGTCCCGTAAGGTTGTTGCCTAAATTATTAATTTCCATTTTACATTGATCAAATATCACTTCTTTACCCAGCACCCCTAGGTATTCGCTTCACGGTCCTGTAACTTTGTTGGCTATATTAATCATTTGCGCAAATTTATAATCCACAAACATCACTTTTGACACTGTGTCCTCACTATCTCTGCAAAAATTTTGCAAAAAAAGCAAAAGGCCATAAACTTAACATTTACCCAAATCTCCATAATGGAGCATTTTAGAGCCTCAGTTTATAAGAAAAGTTCTTCTTAGTTTTAGGTTTTGAATCGTTTTGCACATTTGGGGCTTAAAATCTGAATTAGCCTGTATATAAAAATCATAGTTACTATTTACTTGGGGAAAAAATTCTATTACAAAACTATTATATCATCTGTATGCGTCAAGTAAAGCCTGAAAAATTTAATAGTAATGTCATATTATGTAACTTACATTATGTTTTGGGCAAATTTTATTCTGGATAACCAGCCTCTAATATTTGCTTGAATCAAGGTAGCAGCTGCTTCTCGTCGTTTTTCCAAAGCTCTTTCTTCTCGTGCTGCTTTTGTCTGCTCCAAAAAAACTGCCTTTAGCATTTTCGGTTTTGTGAAACATTTTATATGACTCCAATATTAATATATTCAATACTTCTTTGAATTATTAGTTATCATGTCATCATTTTATATTTAACATTTTATATTTTCACAGCTTATTTATCAACAAAACAAACTGTCAGTAACGTCATTCGTGAGAGTCGTGACATAAAACGAATCTTGATAAATTGACGTTGTCCCACAACTGGGTATGTTAGGGGGGAAGTGATTATGACGTCATATGCTAAATGTCACTTGAGATAATCAACATAATCAGTTCCAGAGTAGTCAATGTCAATTATTTGAGTTGTTTATAGCGCGTAATATTGAAATATATAATAAAAACCTAACTTCCAATTAGGACAATTACGAGGAATGCGAGGAGCAAAATTTTGTCGAACCCACAACCGGCCCATGACAGGAACGCAGTGATGCGGATATTGAAAACAATGAATGGGAAACAGATTTTATCAATGACTTCAGACTATTTCTGAAGTCATTGGATTTTATAATCTCCGTTAACTTTAAACCGGTAATAAATTGCGAACATAGAAAAATATAGTATTCTATGATTGGCGAATATGCGAATAACCTAACCTCAACCGAAGCTGACATGACATAATAGATATAATTTACGCCTGAGAGTATAAAAATCCTTTTTATACTCTCAGATTTACGCGTATTCGCGACATAATCCCATTATACTGTGCCATTCTCTTGAGGGTCGTGGGGTGGGGATGAAATCTGGCATAACATAACATAAATCACATTTATATCGCCCTAAATCGCTTATATCGCCCTAAATCGCTTATATCGGGTGATTAGCGGTATGTATTATTTTGTTTCCGTATTATTTTCACGAGAAATGTAAAATAGGGTAGTACGTAATTACGTCACCAATTTTAGCTCAAATGTGATACCGCAACCATAGATAAAAATAAATAAAATATTTTTCTGTGACAGCAGCAAATAGGGTAGCAGCGAGTCAAGAATAGTAAACTAACTAAACTTAGTTTACTATTCTTGGCAGCGAGTATCTCTATCCTTGTTTAGCGTGACATTAGAACATAACTTTAAGAGCTTCAAAATCGTAAAATTCAAGTAATTAAATAAATATGGACGAAGAACTGTCGAAATAGAGATAAATTGCACTGGAGTTGACGTATTGCTGACAGTCGACTTGGAGACGCTAAATGCATTGCAAATGGAAAAAAATATTAATCTTTTCTAGTTATTTTTCTTAAGAACTGAATGATTTCTCTTGAATTAAGATAAACATAGCCATTAAGTATTATTTGCCTAACGTACATAAATTCAGTGGGTACATTCGATGTTTATTATACAAAACATTCAAAACAAACTAATTATAATTTTCAAATCTATAACCATGATTTAATAACCATTATATTTTAGCGACACATGTTTACTATTTTGACAGTGTGGAATCTTCTTGGGTATGTGGTATGGGTTAAACCGCTACTTGCCGCACTGTTCATAAACAAAACGATTGTTGCATTTAATAAAATTATGGTGGGGTAATGATGTCACAAAAGGGCATTTTCGCTTTTCGTTCGAAGTGTTTATTTTTGCATTTGTGTTATTTTAAGTTTTTAACCTTTAACCTCGAAAAAAAAAACAATATTAAAAACTTAAAATAACACAAATGCAAAAATAAACACTTCGAACGAAAAGCGAAAAAGACCTTTGTGACGTCATTGACGATTCCCCCCACCACAATTTTAATAAATGCGACAACCGTATTGTTTATGAACCGTGTACTTGCCGCTCGTATGTTACCCGCTATGTCGCGTAAATATGCTTATATAGATTATTAGCGTCTACAGAATACAGATAAGTTGCTATCAGCATTCCTATGCTCAACAAGTTATGTGCAAGATCCACATCTTTTGACATGTATTTTGTCTTTATTGAGGGAGCCTAGCTCAGTGGGATCAATATACTAAATAAGTTGGTAACAGGTTTGTTTCAGCAGCAATTCGGACCAGTTTGAAACCGTCAGAAATATTCACCGAGTTCTTATGTAGCGTGCGTATGACGTCACAATTTTCAGACTGAGACAGAGCGATATCTGAACTGCCTTCTTTCGCTTTGAGAAATTGAATCTTGATCCAAAAAGCAGTAATAGCAATGAAATATTTGTTAATTACTAAATTTGTGTTTCGGATCAAAACGTGTTATGATTCCGTGATCAAAGAAAGCGGCTCTCTACAGGTTTTGTGATTGAAATACGTTTTTCCACAAAATCATTAAATTTGTTATTGTTCAGATCTATAAATTTTCATTTATAGTCCTTGCTGCTAACCTACCTCGAGTGCTAGGTATGTTGCGGTATCACATTTGAACTAAAATTAGGGACATCACTGCATACTCCCATATTTTAGAGCTCCTCGCGAAAATGATTACGGTAACAAAATAATACATACCACAAATTACCCGGTATGTCGCAAAAATATACTTTTATGTTGCAGTTAAAAATAGAAGATGAAGAAAATTTTCAATTTATAATTTAATTAAATTTGAATTAGCTTTGTTCCTAGAGACAATTTGTGATAGTTTCATGCTTCGATCATTGATCATGATCGAAGGTTTCATTATTATAGAGATGCGATTATTCCGAGAGTTCTGCATTATAAAACGTTTTGATTTAACAAGCACATCTCTACAAAAGGGCTTTTCGGGTGCAGAGAAGAATTAACCAGTGGTTATAACCCCTCGATTATCATTGGTTGAAATTAATTTTGATTTTGAACTGAACCAATAATAATCGAGAAGTTATAACCACTGGTTAAAACTTTGATGCACCCAAAAAGCTCTAAAGTGCGCATATAGTTTCAAACGGTTGGGAAACTGCTCTACGAACAAATCAAGGGCAAAAAACGGTCATACGCTGACAAAGTGAATAAATTTATCAGTGAATTCCCAATTCCAATTTCAATTTAATCAGCTTTATTTCCAATTTTATATACATTTCTAATTAAAGCTACTTTTACTTTATTTCTTTCATATACTAATATATAAAAACAAACAAACAATATGACAGTTTACAGAGAACATGTGGGTGATTGTCTGTACACAGGAAAAATTCCAAAAAAACCTGCTCAAAACAATGATTTTTTTATTTTGAAAATAAAAATTTACTTTACGTCCGCGGTGGGGTTTGGAGTAGGGAAGGCGTGTCTACGCATTGTAAGGCATGAATTCCTAGATTTACAAATTTCTACAATGGTGCTATAATAGTTTGTAAGGTGTGCGAGACAGTCCTGATGTGCTGAGACAAACGTGATTGTAAACATCACGTAAATTCTGTGCAACATAAAACTAAAAAAATGGCGTGCCTTCGACAACACAGTTTATGTTCGATTTACTTTTAATGCTGATTGCCTGTGATGTTCTGCTGCACACACTCGATAAACAACCATTTCAGGAGTTCTGGAATAAATACAATCTCAAGGTGACGTTACCAAGTCGCACAACGTTGCATAACTATGTACTAACTATAAGCGAAGACATTAGGTGCGTTCTTTCTAACTGAGATCTCAGTTAATCTAAGTAGTTTTACGGTTACAGAGGTTATATCAAATAAAATTGTTTTTATTTATGCAGCGTAATCGTAAAACTACTTAGTTTAGCTGAGATCTCGGATAGAAAGAACGCACCTATTGTAAATAAGTTCAAATGTGTACTAAAAAATACACGGCTGTGGTTATGTGTTGACGAGACGACATATTGTAAAAAAAAATCTATTTTAAATGTTATAGAACGTGTACTGCACCCTCTTAAACCGACATTTACACTGTTACTAACTAGCAAAAGACTAACTTAACTGAGTGTACTGGCCAAACAATTATGCGGGTGGTGCTGGAGACGTTAGAAAAATTTGACCTGTCAAAAAGTTAAATGTTGATGTTTGTGACCGATGGTGCCGCGACAATACGTTTGATAGGCCGTTCTATTCAAGAACACGGTTGTAAGTTGTACATGTTACGTGTAAAGTGCATGCTTTACACCTTGTGGCAGAAACTATTCGACAAGGTTTTCCAGAGGTAGCTGCATTAATAACAAGTACAAAAAGTGTTTCTTAAATCTCCTAAACGTCTTCGTGCATTTCATAGCATACATGATGCTGCAAAGTTTTTACAAATCTTTTCCAATTTATGATAACAAGCTAGTTAAGAGGGTAAGTTGTGCATACTTTGTTATAAATTGTAACAGTTTATTGCTTTTATTACTGGTTAATTTCTTTTATTACACTTATTATGATGCGTACGCCTATGTCCTACGGCGCATTTTTGCCAACTCCATCCATAACCTTCACTCTTAACGTTCTGTGCTCTTAACCGAGGTCCGTAAAGTTACGGACCTCGACTCTTAACAACATTTTTTTAATTCCTTCATTCGTAATCCAACTATCGAATCAGAGACAGTTGTCTTTGATCGAATTATTCGATAGTTTTATTCGGTAGTTTCCATCACTACTTTAAGGTTAAAAAAAAATACTTTGGTCAAACGCTTCGACAGGGTCAAATGTAAACCTTGGTCAAACCACCAGCCAACTTTGAAAAGGAATAAAAGTTACAGAATACATAAAATGACTTCAGAATCCATTTTGACTGAAAATATGTCCACCATGTCTCTTCCACAAAAAAAGGTTTTATAGACAAAGAGCTCATTCAAATCCTATAGCCGATCATTGTTTTGATTAGTATGTTCCTACATTTTTATCAATTACAAGTAAATACATACCTAGCATAGAATGAATAAATAATATTCCCTAATAATAGAGTATAACAGTTTTTTTTATTGCAGTCCCCAAACACCTGATGATATGGACTGGAGTAAATATTATCCAGAAAGGATAAAACAGATTTATGACAAACGTGCTCAAGTTCAATTTGCTGACATCGGTTGTGGTTATGGTGGTTTGTTAATAACGCTGTCTCCAATGTTTCCCAATAATTTAATTTTAGGTATGGAAATTAGAGTTAAAGTATCTGACTATGTCACAGATAGAATTGCGGCTTTAAGATCTCAACATCCTGGCGAGTATCAAAATATAGCTTGTCTAAGGACTAATGCTATGAAATATTTACCAAATTACTTTAAAAAAGGGCAGGTAATTAAATTTGAATACTTAGGTCAATCAGTTTAGAACAATTTGTTCAACTTAACTGAGGTTGAAACATTCATGAATTGATACGATTGGTGATACTCAATTACGGAAAAAATTACTTTATCAATATTTTATAACGATCATAAAAAAAATTTCAGAAATCAATTGAATATTTGGTTCTTTTATTCTTTCACTTCTGATATCTTGCAAATTATGTTGCAACTAAGTGTATTTTTTTAACCTGAGGGTACATCACATGAGTATGGTTACTAGACATCCGGTTTTTACCGGACATGCCCTCTTTTGGAAAGCCTACTTTTTATCCGGTATATATTTTAATTTTTTTTAGCGAAATGTCCTCTTTTTAGTCACGTCGATATTGAAAATCAGAGCAACAGGAGGTATGGCAACACATGTACTCATGTTTCAGAACACGCTCCTTAAATCAGACAGAGATTCACAACTGACATCTGAATATATAAGAATAAATTTGTGCCAAAACTGTTGATCAGTAGTCGCAACAAAACGATGAGGATTTTTGGAAATGTTATCACAAGTAACTTACATGTACCTATTCCTGATTATCAAAAACCAATTAGTCGACTATAAATACATATCGCATACATATTTTTCTATTCCGGTTTAGCCGGAAATTACCTCAATTTTTTATTTTAAATGATACACCCTGTTTATTCAGCTCATTTTAATGAAAGTTTATTTCTGAATTCAAAAATATATAATATAGCGTGACTATTTTCTATATTTAATAAAATATTGGGGTTTAAAGTTAAAATTACACCAATATATTTTTTAAACCAAAGTCATCTATGAAAACAAATAAAAACATTTAAGTAATTTGTTTATTTTAAAAATTAAAGTAATTCTATATATTTTATTTACAAGAGATGTTTTAAAACTACTATTTTGCTGAAAACCGAGGCGAAGGTATGATCACGTTAAAAATTCAACAAGAAATAGATTTAATTCACAGCCCCATTATTTAAAGCAGATGCAGGGATAATTTGATCAAACACCTTCACTTCTTTTTGCAACAAAATGGTAATGTTTTCAAACATTTTTTGTTGTAAGTAAAATCTATAGAATTGCTATAATTTTTGAAATAAATAAATTATTTAAAATCTTTTATTTATATTATAGATAAATTTGTTTTAAGATACATTTCTAGAAAAAAAATAATAAAATAATTATTGGGTATTACATAAGCATTCTTTCAAACCTAATATAATAACAATAAATACCTATAGTATTCCATATTTTATAGTTATTCTTATCTGAATGTGCTAGTATAAAATTTTTAGGTACATAATAAATCAAAAACAGTATTTCTAATATATTTTATGATAGATACTATTAAAACATATATTTATATAGAGGGTTAGTCAAATTTGAACCTCATCATTAGGATCTCGGAAATCGTAAAATACAAAGTTAAATTAAGCAAAGTTGCGGAATTTTATGCTGAGTAATATGACAAAAAAAAATCCCAGGTGTTTTGTTTCGTTTTAGAGATTTCTTAAAATTTGAGTTTTTACTTTTCTTTAATAACTCGATTATGAAGAGACGAATGGAAAAAGTAAAGGCACTTCTCCACAGCACATTTTTCTGCTCTATCTGTAGGTGATCAACAATTTTCTAAACGACATTTTGTTGCTTCAGAACCATCACTAACTTAATTTTTTAAATACGGACTTTATTATTATTTAACAACTTCTCCACTCCAAAACAATGACACGAAATTTTTTTCATTTTCTGACATTTTTCTTTCAAAATCCATTTTTTCTAATAATTTTCAAAATATGGACCTGAGTTTTGTCTATTTTGTCTAATTGAATAAGTATAAGTTTACGATCTTTCACAAATCTTCAGTGATTATCTAAATTACTAGCCTGCCCTGTAGCTAAACTAGTACAAAATGAAAAGTAAAACTATCTTTTTTTTATGAAATGTATGTATCTATTTAACAATGATAATTCACAGAAATATAAATAAAAAAAATTGTTAAAATCATTTTTCAGCGAGTTCGTGAATGAATATCTTCTCTAGGGATCAGTTTCTTATTACTAAGTTATGACATTCATATGCTTTGATTTTATGTTTAAAGAAACTATATACAGAAGAAAAACTAAGGGTGAGCATTCTGAATGCTTTTGCATTATTAATCGTGCAGTTCATAATATTAACAGGTGTATTGAAGAAGAAGGTAACAATTTTGAACATTTGTTATAATTATTTTCTTAATTATTGATTTTAATTTTTTATATTTTTGTAAATTAACATATTTCATAAAAGAATCAAGTTTTAGTCTTCAATTAGTACTAGCAATTTAACAGCAGAGCAAACTAGTAATTTAGGCAATCACTGAAAATTTACAAAACATCTTAAAACTTATTCTTATTCAATTACACATACATTTTATTAAAAATAAATAAAACTCAGGTCCATATTTTGAAATTTTTTGTAAAAAGTGGATTTTGAAAGACAAAATGTCAGAAAATTAAAAAAAAATCGTGTCATTGTGTTTTGGAGGTGTGAAAAATCCAGGTCCGTATTTAAAAAAATTAAGTTGTGATGGTTCTCAATTAAACAAACATCGTACAGAAAATTAGTGATCACCTACGGATAGAGGAGAAGAATGTGCTGTGGAGAAGTACCTTTACTTTTTCCATTAGTTTCTTCATAACCAAATTATCAAAGAAATACAGAAACTCAAATTTTCAATTTTTTTCAGAAATCTCGAAAGCGAAACAATTTTTTCCATCATATTTCTCAGCATAAAATTCCCCAACTTTGCCCTAATTCAACCTTGTTTGTATCTCTGGCAGTTTACGAGATCCTAATGATGAGGCTCGAATTTGACTAACCCTGTATATTTATACAGCAACATCAGATAAGAATGACAATATAAAATATTGTTACATTTTTGCTATCTCTACAAACATCTGTACTCGTAGATTCGTTGATTGAAAGTCCAGGTAACACTTAATCACCACTTTATTAACTAATTAATAATTAACAACAATAGATTAATGACTGTCTTAACTATAATCACAATTAAACATTTATGTCTCCTTCTTATTTCTTCTGTACTCGTTCACTTTCAACTTAAGACTGAGTTCTCGGCCCATCGTTTGCCTTATTTATACATCTATTCACGCGGTCTAGAACATTCCGTAACATTCCCGGCCGTTCTCGTACAATTCTAATTCCATATATTCAGTCTACACATTCCAGTGGTGTAAAAATATAAAAAACTATAGGTATTTATTATCGTTATCATGTTAGATTTGAAAGAATGCTTATGTAATACCCAATAATTATTTTATTTTTTTCTAGAATTGCATAAATATTAAGCAATAATATGTCATACGAAACATAATAAAACTTTTTGTTGCTTTTTGAGCAAAGATGTTTTTTTTAGCAAAGATGTATCAGATCATATTTTTCATTAACGATTCACTATTGTTGCAAATCAAATAAAAAATAAAGCTGTTGAAAATAACATAGTATTTACTAGAGCAGATAAAGGACAGACGATAATTGCAGTTAATAAAGAAGACTATGTAAAGAAAACAATAGGATTCATAGAATCGAAAGTAATAATAAAAAAGTAAATTTAGACCCTACTAATAAATACCAAAAAGAAATAAAACAAGCACTAAACGATACTGTAGGAATTTTCAGTCCCATAGATAAATACAAATTAACACTAATGAATCCACAACCTCCCAAACTTTACTCTCTTATAAAATTACATAAAAATAATTTTCCCGTCCGCCCGTTGTCTTCTTTATTACAGCACCCTCAACTAAACTCTCCACTAGGTTAATAAACTTAATAAAAGATGTATGTAAGTTTAGTTCAACTTTTTCTATTAAAAATTCTTACTAATTAATTAATAAAATACAAAATATAAAATTACCACAATTCAAAATTTATTTCGTTCGACGTTCAAAATTTATTCCCTAGCATACCTTTGAACGGTACTGTACAAGTCATAAAATATTTATTAGATAAAAATAACACGAACCCTGTTATAAAGTCCGAAATCTTGCATCTGCTGTCAATATGTTTAAACCAAAATTATTTTCAATTCAATGGTGAATTTTATATAGGTACTGATGGCTTAATAATGGGAAATCCCGTAAGCCCGATTTTAGCAGAAATATTCATGGATCACTTAGAAAAAGAAATACACAGTAATAAAAATATAAATAATTTCGTATATTGGTATAGATATGTAGACGACATAATTACTTGTTTTACAGGAACCAAAAGACAGCTAAACCAATTCTTAGAATTCATTAATAATTTACATCCTAATATAAAATTCACTATGGAAATAGAGGACGACAATTCTATAAACTTTTTAGATCTAACTATTTCAAAATTAAATAACTTACATACATTCTCCATATACCATAAAAGTACTCATACCGATACTACTATACACAACACTTCTACACACCCTTTGAAACACAAACAAGTAGCATACAACAGTATGATACATATATTAATCAACGTTCCTCTATCTAAAGACAACTTTGATTCTGATTTAAATATAATAAAACAGATAGCAATTAACAATGGCTACAGCCCAATAATGATTGATAAAATACTTGCCACAAAAAAATTACAAAAAAGCGATATAGTTAGTATACCCAAACACCACTTTGAAAGAATCTAATTATAAAACTCTCACATACATCGGTAAACCTACAGATAAAATAGCCAAAAATTTAAGAAAACTGAATGTCAACATTGCTTATAAAACTAATAATACACTCGGTAAATTAATTAAAAATAACAAAGATAGAGTTAAAAAGGAAAGTAAGTCGGGAGTCTATAAGCTGACCTATGGTACTTGCCCTAAAGTTTATGTCGGGTAGACGGGAAGAAATTTCAAAACAAGAGTTGCAGAACACAGAAGAACCTTTACCAATGGTAAAGAAGATTCCACATATGCAGCACACCTCCTAGAAGATAACCATAGTTTCAATCCGAATTTAGAAGTCCTGCATTTAGAAAATAAAGGTCCTAAATTGACGTTACTAGAATCACTAGAAATTAATAAATTAAAAAGACAGAATATAATATTAAATGATCAATTAGAAACTAATTTTTTACCATTGTTAAACTTATTTTGAGTGTAAAGTACACTTTCTATATATTTCTATTTATTACTGTATCCACCACTCTTAGTGGACAATTCTTAAATTACCTACTTTAATAATAGTTTACAACCTTAGATAAATTTCATATTTATACCCTGTTTCTGCATTGTAAAAGTTAGTATAATACTCACATCTGACGAAGCCACTGTGTTGGCGAAACGATTGTCATGTAAAATATATATTCAAGTATATATTCAAAATAAATTTCGTGAAAATCAAAAAAACAACAAAAAGTTTTATTATGTTTCGTATAACATGGATTTTCATCAAGTAAAGGTCGACTCAATCAAATAATATGTCAGATTTTTTTAAAGATATGTTTGTGTTGTTTTAAATTTAATATCGTATTAAATATGAAAAATAATTATGGGTCACATATAGCTGATTCCAGAAAGAAGTTTTCTTTAAACTGAGCTAAATATACAAGATGAGTCACTTAAAATAAAGAAGTTGAAGTCATTTCCTGTTAAACTGGAAGAGAAAAATATGAATGTGATACTCATCTATATTCAGTGGAATGCCACATAACCGCATTAATATAGAGGGTGTCAATTTTAATATTTTCAGTTCTTCCGCCATAACTTTTTATTTGATGTTCAATTGTTTTTCTGCTTTCGAATTTGGATTCCTTGGAAAAAAATATATGTATAATAGTCTTGGATTTTTTCCTAGGTGAGGTACATAAACTGATCATCCTGTATTACATATATTACGTTTATTTTATATTGTATTAATTAATTCATTCCAGTCTAATCCCAATCTGAACTCTAGATTTTTTTGTTTTTGAGTTGCCTCCTTTGGCATGAAGGAAATGTAGTATGAGGAATTAAAAAATGCACTTTAGTCTCGTGATTTATACATTACTTTTGTACGCCCCGAGGTGCTTTTAATTATCATTTTCAAAGTGACACTTTAGTCCTCGAAAATGAGGATTAAAATCGCACTTTTAGACCATGGAGTGCATATAATTTTTTTTATCCCATCTCCATTTTTTTGAAGCGCTGGCCTCAAAATTCGTTTGAACGTATCTATCTAAAAACAAAATTCACTACAAATAAGCTTTTTGTTGACAAAGCAATTTTCCAAAGTCGAATGATTGAAAATGCTCATTATTAACAAAATAATGCTTTTGTTGAATAAAAACTAATTATTCCGTGAAGGCACTTGAGTGTGTGCTGCAAAATCCTGAATCTCGACAAAAAAAAAAAAAAATTAAAGAAAAGCTAATTCTCACTATCTCTATCAGATGTCTTACAAATACACCCTTTTGCTTATAATGTATAATTTTTAATCCTTCAACTTTGGAAAAATATTGGTAAAAAATATTTATTGCTCTGTCCATCAAAAAAAACCAAATCGAGAAACCTTTTTTTGTAGAGAATATTATTCTTTACGAGATAGATGGGTTGGCAAAATGTCCAAATGAAGAACTTCGAAGAAAAGAAAAAAGTTAAAACAATTTTTTTCTTTGACACTACCAAAAAAATGTCATCACCCAAAATTTGTTTTAAACCAGTAAAAAATTTCTTTGGTGTATCCAGTTATGGATTATTTTTTAGGAGATGATTGAATATTGTTAAAACATTGAAATTGTGGATTTTCGGCGAGAAAGCATATTGGAGCAAGTCGCGCAAAACGGATCCTCGACTTGCGACATTCGGGGGATTCAACACCGATCTAATTGACCCATTTGTAAGAGGGCTACCTATTGTATAGGACATTTCATGCTCTGCAAAATGTCGCAGTGTTTGCGAAATATCAGCTGTAAGGGTATCAAAGAACCAAATGATTTTTTAAGCATTTTTTATGATCGGCACAAGATATCAATGGAGTACATCACTGGATTCATGAAGATTTCAATCTGTAGCTAATTACATTTGTTGATTTGTTTCATTATTTTATTTAATTGGTCTATAGGAGGAGTAAAGAGGAAAAACGCAATATTTTTACTTTTAGCTGAAGAAACTATTTTTTTTATATCCTGATCCTCATTTTAAAAAAGCTAAACATAAATGGAGAATAATAAATCAAAATTTATTGGCCGAATATGCTTATGTACTGGATGAAGGAGGAATAGTCTATACAGTAACAGATGTTAAAGACTTACATGATTGGATGGTTCAGCATTTTGTTGAACATCCTCTATTTGAACGACTAACTGAAGAAGATTTGGTGAGGTTTTAATTTATATATTTGAGAAACATAACCAAGCTATATCGATTTTCATATTCAAAATATAGTACAAAATTCGGCAGCTGATTTCTGCAGATATCTATTTTTTTAATGAAAATTGATTTAAGTGAATGATTAATGAAAATGTGGTACTGCTGGATAGCCTAGCAAAAATTAGCCGCAATTACCTTTAATTAAGTATATTGTACTTAATTTATTTTAACAAATTCCAACTAGAAGAAAATGATGTGAAGAATGTAAAAAAAAAATGGTTGCCAGCTCTCAGTCGGCCACAACCTCCAAGTTGCCAGGTGTAAACAGGTATATTTTTGTTAATTATTTACACTCATCATGTTTTTCAAGAAAATTTTATTCTGAATTGAAATTTATTTTTTTCTGTGCACAATAATATATGGTTGCCTGTAAAAAAATGGCCGCAAGTAGTGGTTGCCATTATTTGAATTAATTACCCTTGCTCTGGATGAATATGAACGAGAGAAAAGAAATGAGCGCTCTGCTTTGTGTTGTAAACAAGGATGCAGCATGGCAGATGGTGACTTATACGTATAGTATGTTTATTTCGTTTCTGGAGTAAAGACGTAGACAATCAGTTTTAGACTTCATCTATTTTGCTGTTTTATTTATTGATTTTTGAAAATGAAGACGTGTTTTTGTGCCACACTTTATCCTTATCTGAAGACAAAGAAGGCACGGATGAAACTTCTGATATAGATGAAAGTTCTGATGATTCAGATGAAGTTGATACAAGTTCAGAAGAAGAAGAAGAAAATGAATAAGAAATAATTTAGGTTTATTAAAGTCAGTTTATAAATATATTTTTTTAAAGCAAATTTATTTTTTGAAAAAAAAAATTTTTTAATAAAAAAAAATTACTAAAATTGTATTAATTTTTTAATGTCATTATTATGAAATACATATTTTATTGCCCTGATTGACCGATATGTATAAATTGTTTTTTTCAGTGGTTGCAGCTGAGATAATATAAGTTGAAATGAAACTTTTATGGTTCTCAGGGCTGGGGTTAGCCAGTAATAAAACTCAGATGGAAAAGTGTTGTCTATTGAAACATCTAAAAACAACTACTAACATTAACATTTTTTCCTAAACAGGTTACTGAAGCAAATACAACTTACCTACTAGACCTGGCACAGAGGCAGCAATAATATTAAAATAAGCAATTATATTATTTGGTTCTCTTTTAACCATATGGTTCTATACCAGCTTTAGACATTCCCTAACTAAGTTGACCACTGAATTATCAGAGAGAACCTTTCTTTTGCAAAATAAAAAGTAATAAAAAAAAAAACAGTTTTTAGGTTGCTATAAAATTTAATTTAAGAAGAAAATTGCGCCCTCTCTGGCGACAACGGTAAACGCAGGGTTGTATGGTGGGTGGTCTAATGTAGGAAACGTTAGAAATAAGTAAATTAATACAATATTGTGAGGTTAGGTCGTATTTTAGTTCATCTGTTTACAAACTTAAATAAGGTAGGGTGTAGCTGAAACCCAACCAAAAAATTACTCTGTCCATTGGCATTTAAAGAACAGATAAAAGGACTTCGAAATTCTCTGAACATTCAGTAGTCCATTTTTTCAACAAAACATGATTCCTTCCTTATACGGGAAACATATCCATTATGCTCAAAAATCTCGCTTACACTCATCCTGAGTAAGTGTAATTAATTCAAATAATGGCAACCACTACTTGTGGCAATTTTTTTACAGGCAACCATGTGTTATCATGTACAGAAAAAATTAAACTTCAATTTAGTATAAAATTTTATTGAAAAACACGATGAACGTAAATAATTAACAATAACATACCTGTTTACCCCTGGCAACTTGGAGGTTGCGGCTGACTAAGAGCTGGCAACCATTTTTTTTACATTCTTCAAATCATTTTCTTTCAAAAATGACGTTTAATTCACTTAAAAAAAATATAGTTGGAATTCGTTAAAATAAATTAAGTACAATATATTTAATTAAAGGTAATTGCGGCTAATTTTTGCTAGGCTACCTGGCAGTAATGTATTACATTATCATTAATCATTCATTTAAATCAAGTTTCATTAAAAAAACAGATATCTGCAGGAATCAGCTGCCGGATCTTAGACTATTAGTAGTTGATTATTATTTACTCTTATCAGAGCTGGGCTGCTCAGGCAGGAAACGAGAAAAATGTGTATTTCTTCACTTGCACTTTCCTGTGAGAGGTTATGGGTGGGTGGTGGATAATTTTCTGTTAAAACGATTGAAATAACATATAAAAGGAAATAGCATTTAACATTCAATTGGGGACTGAAATATATCTCCAATATCGCTGATTTTAACGAATTTTTTGTAGCAGATCGATCGAAGGAATTACTACCACGAGAATATCCTTAAAGAAATATTTAGATATTGAGCAAAAAACTTTTAATAGTTAATATCACAATAAGTGCAGTAGAGCTGCATTACGCCTAAACAGAATGATGGACATTAATTCAGTTGTGATAACTGTTTATTTCTATAATATATAAAAACGTGAACTTGTAAAAACAAAATCATAATTCGGTTGTTGCCCTAAGTCAAATATTAATAGAATCTGTGTTAAACAATAACATTTCGTTTTAAAAAATTAGAAACATGTAAAAGTTGAAAATAAAATCTTATAACCATATCAATTAATAAAATACATGCATTTCAAACGCCGCACAGTGGAGTATTTGGTCAAAGTAGCTGGTCAAAATTATTTGAGTTTTCAAATGAGGTCATATTGGGCAGATAATTTCTTTTGTGGATTTTTTAAGTCATTATGAGCTAAATTCGATGGAAATATTTATTTTTTTCTGAAATACCTTATAATAATATATCAATTTGCTTAAAAAATAATGACTTGATAATGATACATATAATTATTAATGTAATGAAATGGTCTTCTTCATCTGAGAGGGTACTTTCTTCATCCGAAATTATGTTATTGTCCGAGAGCATGCCTTCTTCATCTGAATGTACTTCTTCTTCTTCGTCTGATCTTGGAGGAGCAATTAGATATCTTGAACTTGGTGGTATGTCTAATTCAAGCAACATATCCAAAGTTTCCTTTAAAAAGGGCTTCGATCTTTTTCTTGGAATCTATCTCATTCCAGTGAGGAGAGGATCCGAAGTGAGTAACCTATTAAAAACATCTTGGTTGCAAGCAATCCTGGAAAACTTTCTCGAAAAGTTCTGTCGATAAAGCCGAAAGTGTTTGTTTCTAGCCTCTGCGGCCTCTTCCGACAGTAGACCTATTGGCAGCATAGCATGATTCTTTCCCATGAAAATATCTTCTTTGTAACTTGCTTCTGACCATCTACGTTTAAGCTCTGACTTTAGTCGTGAAAATTTCTTCTTAATATCCTTTTTGTCGTTTTCGGTAAAATCGTCTGTATTAATGAAATAATCCTCAACAAAATCTAATTTTTTAATACACTGAACTGATTCTGCGGTTGGCTCCTTGTGAAACATTATTAAATATTTTAAATATATGAAGGAAATTTGCTTTTTAATGTTTCAAAAATATTTTATTACAAACTCTACACGTGTTTCGGCTTTTTAGGCCTTTATCAAGAGTACAGAGAATACTGAACAGTAAAATTTGTGTCCATTGCTTATATAACTACATCTGGTACCTACTATAAAACTATTGTAAAATATGTTTTTATAAGTTGAATATTACTTTATTTTTTAAATCTAAAGTATTTTATTTAAAATATGGTGGCCGGTAAAAATTTGTTGTTCATTCGTTAAGTTTTTATTATTTTTAACAGCTTTACTTATTTCTAATTGTTCTAATAGATCAAGTTTCTTTCCTTTCTTTTCCGAATGGAGTAATTTGACATTATTTAAATCGATAAAATGACTGTTTTCTATACAATGTGTTGACATGCCCGTACTATATACATTGTTTACAATAGATTTCCTGTGTTCATCGATTCGCTTTTTTACATTTCGTCCAGTTTGTCCAATGTATATAGCATCACAGTCACTACATTTTAACTCATATACTCCTGTTTTTTGTAGTTTTTCAGTTTTATCTTTATCATTAATTAACATTTTATCTAAATTATTTTTATTTGTACTCTTGACAGAGGCCTAAAAAGCCGAAACACGTGTAGAGTTTGTAATAAAATATTTTTGAAACATTAAAAAGCAAATTTCCTTCATATATCTAATTTTTTATTAATATTCATTTGATTTTGCTGTTGCATCATGTTGAATATTTCGCGTTTAGTGAATGTTTTACGTCCTGATGGCTCTGAAAAAATATAAACATTCCTATTAATAAAATACGGTAATTGAACATAAAGAAAACAAATATATTTTTTTTTTAAGTAAAACGCTTTTATAAATTTGGTAGAAAGAGTAAAGTAATTTTTTTTAAATGTCTGTAGAAAGGGAAGAAAAAGGTAATCCGCCATTTTGAGCCGTCCGGCAAATTGGATTTTAAATGATGTTAGATAGACTATATTGCATTGATACCGGACTTATACGTGCATGCAAGATTTGCTTATTATAGAGGTCAAGTTATAAAAACGTTTTAAAAAATACATGTATAGCATGAGCACAGTTTAGGGTCTAATACATAAAAAATCGGAAGAATCCGGAAACGTTTTCAGCAGGTTTTGAAAGATTAAGCATTTCAATATTCATTTATGAAAACAAAAGTCGCTGGACTGCTCGGGAAACATAACAAAAACAATTTTGAATTTCAAAAAATGCTTTAAAAAATATCCGATAAATTCAATTACTCTAATGTCACAATAAATATGGAAAATAGAACTTATATGTCAGAAAGATAGTATAAATATATTCTTACTTACCTCCTTTAAGATGTTCCATGGTTCCAAGAATATATAACTTTTTTGTATGTATTAAATAACTTTTAACTGCACGCACTTTTCAATTACACAGACAGCAGAAATGTGCACTCCAAGCGAACGTCGAGTTCAAACAAGTATTATGATAGTATTGCTGCATTTATGTAACAGTGTGGTAGTTTCATGCCCCCCACTATTCAACTTTAAGAGGCGGTACCTAATTTTCATTGTAATGACTTTTTTTGAAATTGAGTTTTGGCCAACTAGATCAGGCAAATACTCCATTGTGCGCCGATGACATCATATCGGCAGTCTGCAGAGAAGTTAATCATAAAACAACGAAATACGGCTGTGAAGTTAGAAACTCGTTGCAAGCGTTGGAGGAAGAAGAAAAAACGATTCCTGAAAATCATACAAACGAATAAATCAGGGAAGTTAAAAAATTTACCAATATGTGAAAGTGATGACAGTAATATGAATAAAAGTGTCAACTTTGACAAATCGAGGTTTTCGCCGCACATGAATTTTGTTGCTATCCAAGGTAAATCCCTAAAATTCATTTATTTGATTTTCGATAATAAATAATAGCAAGAAAACGACAGAACAACTATAATAAAAACAAATAAATAAATAAAAAAAAATTAAAAACGCTTTTGTTAAGTTGGATTTATGCAGACACGTCTATCATTTATCTTTTAAGATTTAACATTTAACATTTGTGAGTTAAAGTCTCATTTATCATTTAGCATTTTACATATTACATTTAAGATTTGGCCAATTTAAGTTTTAGATTAAATGATAAATGAAAATCGTACTGCGCATGTATAAATATGTGAGGTTAGGTTACAAATCCCCAACTAAATTATTTATTGGTTGTCATCATTTGGGCAGCAAGAGAAACCTTAAATTTGATTGGATTCTTCTTAAATGATAAGTTATAAATGAATTGTGCATAAATGCGTATTGGCATTCTTAAATCTCCCATTTAAATGCTAAATGTTAAATCTTAAATGATAAATGTTAAACGTGTCTGCATAAATCCACCTTTAGTCGTACTAAAAAGTAAAAAAATAATTTCTTTGTATGATTGTACAAAGTGCGCACGCCTTGCTTTTTTGTTTTTTTTTTTGCAAAATAATTTTTTTAATTTTTAGTACGACTAAAAAAGGCGTATTTAATTTTTTTTTATTTTTAATTTTCTACATTTTAGTCATACTTTAATTAAATTATTATCATACATTAAATTATTATCATACTTTTGCAGATTTTTCAATTTTCACCCCCCGCGCCCCCTTCGTGGGGATATTTGTAAAAGGAACGGTGGAATATTGTATTGTCATCCGACCTTAGGAACTGTGCAAAATTTCAGCAATTGGTTATGTCAGGAAGTGTGTTAGATGAAGGATGCAAGATTTGAAGACAAACATTGTGACTACATTGTGAGTTAAAGAAAAGCAAGTAAAAAATACTAAACACTGCTAAAGTTTGTTCATTAGTGTTGCTAGAATCAGTTGATTTTAAAAATCATATATGAGCAAGTTATTTTGAAAGTTGACAGAACTTGCATGCAGATGCATCCAATGGTCCTAAGACACAAACAAGCAGTACTTTTTATACAGGAAATTTTTATTTTGAAATTTTGAGAATTTTTTTTGGATAGAAAAGAAAATCATTAATTACTGTTAATAGACAATGCATATTTCTGAAATAGAAATGTAAACCAAATGTATTTTTCTTTTATAAATTTCAGCTACCTTCAGATTGCAGTTGTAACATTCTCCAGTCACATTTAAAATAATATCTTGATATTTTTGACACAATTTTATTGTTCTAATGAGTGGGGTTATGTTTCTTGCTCTGATTTTATTGATCGATCTCTTGATCTGGAGTAGAAAACCAGTCATTTTACTGATTTATAATCAGATTGCTCAATACAATTTATGAACAAAATCAGATCATCTGCTCCGACACAAATGAACGGCATTTTTATGCTATTACTGCTAAGATCTGCTTCTAGAAACATTAATGAACATACCTCTACTTAAATGTCCACTTAACTTTTGACAGGTGAGGGATGAGGTTAATTTGTTTATTGTCAACTTGTTCGTCTTCTTCTGTTGTGTATATCACTTCATATCTAACTACTTATATGATGTCACTACCGTTTTCGCGGCACATTCAAATAGCCGATGTTTATAATTTTTTTAAATATTAGAATTTTTCTTCCAAATTAAATACATTACTAAATTAGTGCCTCCACTATAGTCTAGTCTATAAGCTTAAAATGGTGTTAATTCTACATACTATTATTAAAATTATGTGGTTTAGCTCATTCGATCCGGAATGATGTCTAGATCATTGTGCCAAATAATTAAATTAGCCCATAAAAAATTCCAAAAGTTATAAACAATTAAACACTTTCAAAAAATAGTGTTTGGTTTGTAGCTTATTGTTCGTAAATTATAAATATTTTCGAAATTTGAAAAAAAGATCCTTAAAGAGGAGGAAATTTAGTAAAAAAAAAGTTCCAACTCCCGGACTGTACCTCCATTATTTATAATTTTAATTTAACGCTGAAAATAGCCCTCCGCGCGCCATTGTTAGGTTGCGCGCACGGCCTCGAAAGTGAGTACGTCACTTAAAAAATTTTTTTTTAAGTACTTAAAGTTAATTGAAAAATCTAAAAAAATTATAGTATAATCTAAACACTTTAAATAATTGATTCCCGTTGGAATTTTTCATAAAAACAAATTTTTCAATATGCTAGACGATTGTTAATTAACAAAATTTTTTCAAACTTCATCGTTCTAAACTAAAAAAAATGTTTAAATAATTGCCGTAAAATTATTTCGCTTCGTGGAGCTCTTCTTATATACATACAAAACAAGATTGCGTCATCAAAGTTTTAAAAATGTTAATACTTTGTTTATAATAATTTTTTTAAGTTACCAAAAAAAGAAAAAACACAATAATGTTGTAAAGAAAATTTTTTTCTTTATTTATTATTATATTTTCGTTTTTATGTCAATAAAAGACATTTATTAATTGAAAAAAAATATTTTTTTTTCTCCATTTGTTTATAAAAATTTTATAAACAAATGGACTATTTTTATATTTTTAAAAATTTTTTTTTCTAATTTTATAGAGAATTGTCAATTATGATTTTTGAAAAAAAAAATTTTTCTTAATAATTATTTTTAATTGTTTATAATCGTTTTTTTCTATATATTTGTTGTTTAAATTATTAGTTAAGAAATTTTTTTTTTCTAAAAATCATAATTGACTTTTCTCTACAAAATAACAAAAAAAAATTTTTTTCCCATTAACAATTGCATTGTTTATTAACTTTACAATTTGTTATAAATAAATTCTCACCTTTGTTTTATTTTTTTTTCTGAAAGTAATAATAATTACAAAAACGATCTCGTGCATTAAAATACCGAAAAAAATTTCATTCTATTTTTTATGTAATTTTGAAAATATACGTGCTACAAAAATTGCAGCAGCTGATCCATTTGTTGACTTTAAAGCTAATATAACTTTTAAACTATTAAAGATACGACAATTAACATTCAGGTCATTTTTTGTAGACAATGAAATTATCTTTCAGATAATGTCAGTCATATATTTTTTACCTATTATTAATTTGTTGTTTTACGCATTTGTTTATAAAAATTGAAGATTTTTTGGGGTTTTTCGAACTTCTGCGGCTTCTAGCTCTGTAAATAATGCGAATTCGGTTATTGAACTTCAAGGCAATTTTGTTAAGCTTTAAATTATGTTACAGTTGCTTATTTATTTTTTACTTGATTTTTTCATCAGTTATTACTATTTTTCGCTACATTTTTTTATTACATCCTTGAAACGTTTATGCATTGAGTTTTTTTTAATGTTCTACATAATCTTGCACTGTTATTTTCTTACAAATCATTTAAATGTAGCGAGACTTTTAGTATTCGCAACTGTAACATAATTTAAAGCTTAACAAAATTGTCTTGAAGTTCAATAACCGAATTCGCATTATTTACAGAGCTAGAAGCCGCAGAAGTTCGAAAAACCCCAAAAAATCTTCAATTTTTATAAACAAATGCGTAAAACAACAAATTAATAATAGGTAAAAAATATGACTGACATTATCTGAAAGATAATTTCATTGTCTACAAAAATGACCTGAATGTTAATTGTCGTATCTTTAATAGTTTAAAAGTTATATTAGCTTTAAAGTCAACAAATGGATCAGCTGCTGCAATTTTTGTAGCACGTATATTTTCAAAATTACATAAAAAAATAGAATGAAATTTTTTTCGGTATTTTAATGCACGAGGTCGTTTTTGTAATTATTATTACTTTCAGAAAAAAAATAAAACAAAGTTGAGAATTTGTTTATAACAAATTGTAAAGTTAATAAACAATGCAATTGTTAATGAAAAAAAAATTTTTTGTTGTTATTTTGTAGAGAAAAGTCAATTATGATTTTTAGAAAAAAAAAAATTTCTTAACTAATAATTTAAACAACAAATATATAGAAAAAACGATTATAAACAATTAAAAATAATTATTAAGAAAAAATTTTTTTTTCAAAAAATCATAATTGACAATTCTCTATAAAATTAGAAAAATTTTTTTTTTAAAAATATAAAAATAGTCCATTTGTTTATAAAATTTTTATAAACAAATGGAGAAAAAAATAATTTTTTTCAATTAATAAATGTCTTTTATTGACATAAAAACGAAAATATAATAATAAATAAAGAAAAAAATTTTCTTTACAACATTATTGTGTTTTTTCTTTTTTTTGTTAACTTAAAAAAAATTATTATAAACAAAGTATTAACATTTTTAAAACTTTGATGACGCAATCTTGTTTTGTATGTATATAAGAAGAGCTCCACGAAGCGAAATAATTTTACGGCAATTATTTAAACATTTTTTTTAGTTTAGAACGATGAAGGAAGTTTGAAAAAATTTTGTTAATTAACAATCGTCTAGCATATTGAAAAATTTGTTTTTTATGAAAAATTCCAACGGGAATCAATTATTTAAAGTGTTTAGATTATACTATAATTTTTTTAGAATTTTCAATTAACTTTAAGTACTTAAAAAAAATTTTTTTAAGTGACGTACTCACTTTCGAGGCCGTGCGCGCAACCTAACAATGGCGCGCGGAGGGCTATTTTCAGCGTTAAATTAAAATTATAAATAATGGAGGTACAGTTCCGGGAGTTGTAACTTTTTTTTACTAAATTTCCTCCTCTTTAAGGATCTTTTTTTCAAATTTCGAAAATATTTATAATTTACGAACAATAAGCTACAAACCAAACACTATTTTTTGAAGGTGTTTAATTATTTATAACTTTTGGAATTTTTTATGGGCTAATTTAATTATTTGGCACAATGATCTAGACATCATTCCGGATCGAATGAGCTAAACCACATAATTTTAATAATAGTATGTAGAATTAACACCAGTTTAAGCTTATAGACTAGACTACTATATATTTCACCATTTTTAAAAATTCGTCAACAGCCGAATTGTATAAATTTCTGTTATTTATTTCTATGTTTGGTAGCGCAGCACATAGCACCTATGGGACCTTCAGAGACACCCGGGTAGCCATGTTGATAATTAATATGATAACAAGGAATTGCTTAGCTCTTAAAAAATATAATAAAAGCTATGTAATTTTGTCATGTTAAATATTACAAGTGTTAGTATTTCGCTCAATACCTCAATAATATTTCTTTAACTATATATAATAGAAAATAATATGTTAGATTTTTTAAAATAAATAATTGTTTTCGTCAATTGAATAACCTTATATCCACCATCAAAATACAAGATGGCGATTTTGTTCAGGATTCGGTCCTTGCTATTTGGATAAAATACTACTTCTATCAATTCAATGGTTAAAACAGAGCAGACAAATAATATATAGTTTGGTTGTTTGTTGCCATAGTTGAGGATAATTTTTTTGATTAAAGATTTATTTGTTATGTTAAAATATTACATATTACTGTAAAATTTTAAGGTAAATGTAAAATATTTAAATTAATAATTAGATATTAAATACCAGAATTTTAAAAAGAGAAAAAACTAATTTTGTTTTGAAACAAGGGAATTTAAATAACAAATATTAATGTGTAAAGCTAACAGCAGTTGTAACCAAACAAGAGTAATTTTTTTTTTTATTTATTTAATGTAATATTTATTGCTATTCTCCTTTTTATTTCCTGATAAAGTACTGATTAATAATTTTTGTATGTCTCTTTTTAAAATCCTCACTGAAATGTCCAAAACATGGGGCCCTAATTTAAGTTTTCCCGGTGCACCCTCATAGTATTAGTCCGGCTCTCACTAGTATTCAAGCTATTACATTTTTAAATTTGTCTTGAAATTGATGATTGGATTTATTAATAGCTAGGTATGCCTTTCTTTATGCTTTTATTTTGGTTCCATTTTTATATGTGGAATGTATGGAACGAAGTATTTGCTTGACACGATATATTTAGAATAGTTTAAATTTATCCGAAATTGAATTATAGAGAAATCGACAGTTAGATGGAAAATAAGTTCTCGGCCATCCTAAGCTTACGCTGACGAGCGGCGGCTTGCCTGCATCTTATTTACATTCTAACGTTGCCATTTAAGAGATCCATGCCTAATGATTCAGTACACAATACAACTGTATAATAATGATTCCTCTTAATTTTGGAGAGATTTAAAAAAAATGTATTCATAATAAAAGTAAACACAATGTACCAAATTATTTCATTCAACATAAAATAAACATTTCTGCTTGGTTTTAATATGTGTATTAATAAACGAAAACTATGTGTTTCAATTTTTGTATTTTGGCTGATGATTGGATATAAGCCGTGCTTTCGTTGCGAGGTATGTTGTATTTCACTTTGTATTGGTAGATTTAATCAATATTGAAAAGCACCACAACTGTGATCTTGTTTTCTTAGTTACCAAAAACAAATTAATACATACACCAACTGAAATGTCAGAATGAAAAAGGAATTAAATTTAGTTGATACATTTAATCATTGAATGTGTGGATGGATAAAGGTGTTAACTGACATTATTTCAAAAATTGGAGTATCCTATTCAATAAAAGTGTTGTGATGTTACAACTTATCCTTATCACCAGAGCTGTTATAACTACTCTTAGAAAGTATTTGAAGTATAAGTATCAAGTATTCAAATATCAAATTATTGCTGGAAGTATCAAGTATAGTTTTTTTTAAAACATACTTCAATTATCAAGTCCACTTGAAAATTACTTGATTTATCGCCAAGTAATTTACTTAAAATAAAACAACAGTACTTGCAGTATGATTCATAATTTAAGTATATAGAATACTCAAATAGTACATAAAATTACTTGAAGTATTACAAAAAATTCATAAAAAACTAAGTAAAAATCAGTAACTTTCTATTTAAATATAATTTGTATTTTTGGAATGGATAAATGGTTTAATAGTTTCAGATTCACACGGTGAAAATTAGTGAATATAAAAATAAATTTATTATATGTAGGTGTCGCGTTTTAAAAATGTTACTTTCTTTTGACTTCCTGCAATGGACCCGGTATATCTGAAATCAGTTTTAAATTAGCAAAGTCTACACAAAAAAATCTTATTCTGAACCTTTAAAATGGAGATCATTTTAATTATTTCGGAGGAAAAAGGATGCAATATGTAACCTTATCGTAATAATAATTATGTAATGATGATAATATTATATTTTGCTTAATTTCTTTTCTTTCTTATTTTCTACTATTAATTTACGAAAATAAGTAAAAAATAATATATATAATAATTATAGTTACTTCGGAAACTGGCTTAATATTCTTAGCACTTTAATGCACAACAACCCTAACCACTGGCCTAACCATATATTATGAATATTATGATTACGATAATCTCCATTACCGAAATGGCGAAGAATGTGACAAAACAAAAGAGCTGTAAGTATACTTAAACACACCGATACAACATAACATAATCATCTTGAATTTAAAAAAAACTTATAAATCTGTTTCTCAAAGTGACCACCACATGTTCCTACCGCGAAACAAAAAAGGGTAGGAAGCGTACTAGTGTAAACAGTTAAAACAACGCCGAAAGCACAAATTATTCTTTGCCAAAAGGGTAGCGATATTTCTTTGTGGTTTTTAGTAGCAAAGATAGTTATGGTATATCTATGTGTTGAACTATAATATCAACTAACCGAAGTAAAAACGTAAAAGGATAAATCGTCTGCTGGAAGTTCTATGGCCGTTCTATTTCCGAAAAAATTTATACCGGTTGCCATCAGTGCGATGCTTCTCTGCCGATACAATACTTCCACTAACGTGACGTAATGTGAAAGTAATATTTGATATAAATGGTTTACTGATTTACGTGTAAATATATCTTAATTTACCCAGTGATGTTTGACGTAGTTATATATACTATCTACCTACCTTTTTAATTTTGTAAATCACTAGTAATCACTGAATGCACTGTGCTACTAATTGTACACTATAAACAAGATAAAATTTTAGAAATGTCTTTTTAAATGCACCTTACCTCGAGGTGTTGCAGCATCAAACTAAATTAAATAAACCCTAAGTAATTCTAGTAAGTCTGAAGCATTTCTTGTGTGATGTTTATGTGAGTTTTGACAAACAAATTATAATTAAAAAGGAATTTTATTTCAAGTAATTGTTTCAGAGTGCAAGTGTCACAGAAATATTAACTTGAAGTAGCCCAAGAATACTTCAAGTACAATTTATTACTTGAATTATGATGTAATACTTCAAGTATTGTTAGGAATACTTAAAGTAACTTACTTGACAAAATCAAGTAAAAATTCAAGTTTTTGTATGTGAATAATTGAAATACAAGTACAGATATCTACTCAGGTAAGTACTTAAAATAAAGTACTTCAAGTACTAATAAATACTTGAAGTATAATTTCAAGTATTTCACTTTAAGTATTGACAGCTTTGCTTATCACCAATGTTTCGTTACGTTTCTATGACTAGATACTTAGATACCGAATTGATAAAGTAGCTAAAAAATAACAAACTCCGTGAATAAAGGTTAGTAAAACCATTTTTCTGACAAATTAGCAATTTGCTAATTAACATTTTTTTCCACCCACCCCTTCAATTGTATCAATTGTAAGTTTAATATTAACATTTACAATAAATAATTATTTAAATGGTTTGAATGTAATTTAATTTCTTTTTTCTAGAAATAATCTTAACAAATACAACTCGTTTAATTAACGGTTATTGCAAATTCGTTCTCTTTTTTGTAAACAAAATATTGTTTTGCCTTTAAGTTTCCTAGCAACATATTTTGTTTCTTATAAATCGAACGAATTTATTTTCGATTGGTTGTATTACTTGAGAAAAACCAGTCAGATTCTTTTGCAATAAATGATTATTTTATTAGTGTTTTCGAAAATCATACACCTCTTAATTATTTTAAACAGAATAAATTTCAAAATTAATCAGTTTTTCAGTTCCATTACGTTGTAATTATGCTATACATAATAATATAAATTTTTTAAAATCAAATTCTTTTGGGTGGGACAAAATTTCCTTAAGTATGTTAAAATTATGTATGTATTACATTTTGCATCATATTACACGTGTGTAAACTGTTGCCTAGAAGTAGGATATTTTCCTGAATATTGGAAAATAGCCCTAATTAGACCATTAGTGATAATTAATTCTCCTAGTTTCAATGATCTGCAACCCATTAGCTTTCTACCATTTTATCAAAAGTGTTGAAACACGTTTATAACCTTTAGTACGAGTTTACTATAAACAATAACATTACCTCAAGAACAATCAAGATTTAGAAAAGGCCATAGCACGACTTCTGCATTAATAAATTTAAATGATAAAATCATAAATGCCATCAAATGCAAGAAAACACAATCTGAAAGTGAATTCTGAGAAATGTAGCATTATTTGGTACTAGAAATTCAACAGATCACTTAAAAAGTAGCATTAAGTTAACCATAAATAATGACAATAAAATGGGCAGATTGTGCTAAAAAATAAAAATCTTGGGGTATATTTTGATAAGGATCTAAGGTTTAGGCAACATATTAATTAACAATTTGCTTAAAAGTATGTATATTAAATTAAAACTTTTATATTGCAATAGGTACCTATTTTTTTTTTTTTTAACTTTAAAACAAGAAAAAAGTTATGTGAGGCTTTGGTTTTTTCATTTCGGTACTATTTGCTTAATTTAAGAAAGCACACGTCCAAAAAACAAAACACGAAAAATCTATTTATTTTCAAATGGGCCAGTTTTTTATTAAGTATTTTTTTAAATATACCATTGTGAAAACCCTCACATATTATATAGGTCTGATTACAATAATACATTTTATTAGATTTTTTTTAAAAGTCCTGAATAATTTTGTACGCATCATTTATCTGTGGAACCAAAAATATTTTAGTTTATTTCATATTTATTTATCAGAAACAAATACAAAAATGTAATAAAACATATCAAAACGAAATTATAATAATTGTTTTTCTTCTTACCGAGTTCTTTACCATTTACTATGAAAATCTCACATTTTATTTGCTTCGTATTACTCATTTTGAGAAAAAAATAAAGTAATTATTTGAATATTCTTTTAAACCTTTGATAACAATAAACTGCCTATAATTTCCTATACTTTACACTGTCATTCTTATCTGAATGCGCTGTTATAAAAATTTTAGGTAATTAAACAACACACAAATACATTTTATCGCAGAAACTATTAAAACAACTACTTCTGACTACATGCAGGAAGATATTGGATTGTTTGTTAGGAAATATTACCTGCACAGCTCCATCATAGTTTGGGCTTCTACCGTGTTACTCTTATAATTTTGATACCGTTCCCATTTAACCCTTGTTGTCTTAATCTTTTCGCACTTCCAGGTAATCTGCTTCACTCTTTTTTATGTTTAGTTTACACATGTATTATTGCCAATAACTACCAGTAGGAGGTCGTTAGTAGAAATAATACGTGTCCTGAACGTGTGGTTTTTGCATGGAACGATTATTTTCGTTTTTTATAAAGAGTAGAATTTTTACTGAATATAAGTTATTTCAAAAAGAAATGAAAGGTTTATACTTTTAAATGGGATTGCAACATTAAACGCAGTTTTGGCTGAATATGTGGTTTCTCCACGATTTAATTATGTACTATCCTTGTTTAGACCATCTCACGAAAGTACGTTTACAGAGTGTGCAAAATTGCTGTTGCAGATTTATTTATATTTTCATTGAGAAAATATATTTTTACGCCACTGGACTGTGTATACCGGATAGATGGAACTAGAATTGTATGAGAACGGCCGGGAAGGTTCAGGAAAGTTCTGGATCTGGACTGTACATGGCTATAAATATATATGTGTGGATAGCAAACACATAACAATTTGGTATCAGATATGGGGTTGGAAGGAATTATTTCTGGATTGTTCGAGAAGGTTCTACAGTGTTCTTCTCAGGAATTAATGGTGACATGAAGAATTAAGCTACAGGACAATGTTTGAGGACTAATTCTGGACCGAATAGTGACTCTAAAGTGAATTTACGAGAAGTTTCCATTCAATTTAGAAATTGTTGGAGATACGCGAGTGCCACTAACGGGAACGTGTTATGGACTTAAAAACAGGACTAATAGTGACTTTTTGTGAAAATTCTAGAACATTCTTTTTGGAAACCATAGGAGATATGTGAATAGGCCCCATGCACAAAATATAATTTTCCATTTTTGGAATCTTAATCCAAAACAATTGTGTGTAAAGTTGTTTATATTTTTTTTTTTACAAAAGTTATACAACTTTAAAATTTGATCAGTCTATTACACGCGTAAACGCTGTCGGCCAGGCAATGCGGTGACGTCACAATACCCTAGTTCTACTGCAGGCAAAGCATCTTGAAAAAAATGCCACTAGAAAATTTTACATAAAACTGATGTGATTTCCGAAAAATGACCACTTAAAGTTTATTGTGATGAGAGTATCGTTAAAAATGGGTACATTCTTTGGTATAAATTAAAGAATCATTGTAACGTTTTAAACTAAGTTATTAAAATTTCAGTGAGTGGTTTACAATAGGCACATACATAATTTTTAAAATTTTTTCCCCTTCTCTGTTTTTGAGATATTCGCGGATAAAGTGAAGGCTCGATACATTTGATTTATATAGTAGGTAATTTATGTAGTAACACTTTAAAATGAAATAAAATTTGCTACAACACTCTCATCTTTTTATTTGTATGATAATTGATTTATGGATGTTACGGTTATTTTACAACTCTACTCGGTGTTAAATATGTCCTAAGGTTATGGGTTAGCCAAAAGCACTCGGCTAGCTATTTTTGTGTGTCAAGGAGAGAAGGAGAGAAGTGTGGGGCTCGGAAAAGTGGGCGCCAGATCACGTAGTATAATCAGAAAGAAGAAAAGTGGATTAAATATATGTGGTATTTATTACATAGATACTACTTATTACCATATAAGATAAAACACAAGTAGAGAAAAATCGATTATTCAAAAAGATATAAAAATATAAACAGTTAAAGTATGCCTTAATCCTAAAAATAATTATGGCACTGGTATAAATGGGTTAGTAAGACATTAAGATAATTTGCTATAATACAAATTAGACCGACGTGCTCTACGAGCACCACTTTTGCTCAGAAAGAAGTACTTTAAATATAATTAAGTGCTAACTTGCACTACGAAAATGTATAAAAATATGCTATACGAAAAGGTATAGAAATATAATTGCTAACTCGCACTATGTGTGCCAACTTGCTACATGTTCAGAGAGAAGAAAAGTAATTTAAATATAAACGAATGCTAGCTTGCACTATGAATAAATTTTTTCTATTATACAGGTACGTTAAAAGTAAACAAAAATTTCATTGTGATTCTTATATCACAATATACAGTGTACTTTGAAGGTAAGCAATGTATCAATCTTGAAAACGAGAATAAAGGTAAAACGCAACTTTAATCGAAAAACAATACTTAACCATAATGACAGTTACAACAAAAGGCATTTACACTAAAAATATAATTGTCAAAGACTTTGCTCCAAATTGATGACACCTTAAGTACACTTGCAGGCTCATAGTGGTTTTCCACTCTAGATCTCGAAGTGGAAATTGGCAAGTGGGGCTTCATCCAGATGGTATGTCTTCGGACAGAATAAGAACAGACCCAGACAAGATTTCGGCAGTACGAGATTGACCACGACCATCGAATACTCACGAAGTGCGAAATTTCCTTTGCCTCTGCACCTATTACAGGCGTTTTGTGGAACGATTTGTTCAAATTGCGAAGCCGTTACACCGGCTTATAGAAGGAAAAGGTTTAGCACCAGTGGACACAAGAGTGCAAAACATCATTCAGAACACTAAAATCAGCACTGTGTTCGAGTCCAATTCTTTCATACCCACAACGGAAATTTATCTACATTTTGGATACAGATGCCAATAATTCTGGACTTGGATGTGCTCTCTCCCAAATTCAAGATGGACAGGAAAAAGTAATTGAATACTTTAGCAAGGCGCTGTGGAAGTCTGAACGTAACTATTGTGTGACAAGGAAGGAACTATTGGCCATTGTTAAATCAATAAACCATTTTCATAAATACCTATATGGACAACATTTTAAGATCCGGACCGACCACGCTGCATTGAAGTGGTTATTGCGGTTGAAAACACCAGAAGGGCAACTAGCTCGCTAGATAGAAAAACTGCAGCAGTACGATTTTAAAACTGAACATCGTTCTGAGTTACATAAAAATGCAGATGCCCTTTCCAGAAAACTTTGCCAGGATGACTGCAAGCATACCACAGGGTGAAAAAACAACAAGGTATTCTAATTGTGAACACTGTTAAAATTGATGTTCCGGACGATTGAACAAAAGAGGCATTAAGGGAAGAGCAGTTAAACGATAAGGAAACTGGTCCTATTTTGAAATTGAAAGAAAGGGGAACTCGACCCGATTGTAAGGACTCCCTCAGAGTAGAGGATGGACTGTCGAAGAGAGCTTGAGAAAGTCCAGTTGGGGAAGAAATTACTTTGACATTAGTAATCCCCAGGTGTCGCATATCAAAAGTACTACAGGAAGTGTATAATGGAATGTTTGGCGGACATTTTGGTATAAATAAAATTCTGACAAGTACGGGAACGATTCTACTGAGTGATCAGCTGCCAAGTTGTGGAGGCTTGGTGCTGTAAATGTGAAGTTTGTGCGACAAGTAAGGGACCTGGATTAAGAAGTAAGGGCCAAATGAAACAATGTAACGTCGGGGCTCCTTTTGAAAGAATTGCTGTCGACGTAGCTGGTCCATTCCCCATGACGGATGATAGGAATAAATACATCTTGGTTGCCATGGACTATTTCAGTTAGTGGCTTGAAGTGTATGCCATATCAAATCAAGAAGCAGCCACTGTCGCTTAAACTCTGATAGATAATTTGGTATGTCGATTTGGCTTGCCCTGGAATTGCATTCTGACTAAGGAAAAATTTTTGAATCAGGAGTGTTTCAGAAGATGCATCGCTTACTGGGAATTCATAAGACAAGAACAACAACCCTACATCCCAATCACATGGAATGCACATAATAAAACCATGAAGGAGAACCTATCCAAAGCGGTTGAGAAACATATTTTAATGAGTAAAGTAGTGAGTAAGTATTACCTGGATATTCAATAAACGAATCTACGAGTTGAGGTATTTGTGTGATTAGCAAACACATAACACTATGATATATTTCAAAGAAATTCTCGAAATTACGACGATTCAAATTGGAAAATATTTAGAAATTACATTATTAACATTTACACATCGCGTACTACTTTCATTAACTCCAAAATATTTGAAAACAAATTTGTCTCTAGCAGTGAGTTGCACACAGTAAATATTCGATATAATCATTTATTTACAATGTCAAAACGCAGATACGTTTCGAATATCACTTAGATACAATGCAATTAGGGAATACAATTATTGAATGAGTTGATGGAAAAAGGTGTTAATTAACAAATTGCTAATTTGTCAGAACAACATTTTTACACCAACATTTATTCACCAGAGACATGGAATTATATTGTTGCTTCTGTATCCATTCAGTATCTAAGCATCTACCTAGCTATAGAAATGTTACGATGGTGATAAATTGTAACATCACAACACATTTATCAAATAGGATATTCTAATTTTTGAAACGATGTCACTTTTATCCATTCACCTCTTCAATTATAAAGTTCGGGTTGGACAAATGTGCAGTTGTCCACCTCAAGGGAGGATGATGCGGGGAATTCTCTGAAGATGCGCGGCTCGGTAATCAGATTATTATTAGTGATAACTAAATCAGAACTAAATAAGAAATAACATCAACATATTAACTCAACCAAAAACTGAGTTTAAACTGCCAGCCACATGCAACCCACCTATGTAGTGGTAAGAGATCGACTATGACGACTAACTTGATTAACAAAGCGGAACAAATCAGTCAGATATGTTTCTATTCCGGAAATGACTGTACTCATACCTTCTTCACAGTCCGCATCTATATAATTGATTCGGAACTGGTTGGAATCGGAACCGATGTGCATTTGGAATAAAGAGTAAGGTCATACCTGTTCCAGAAAAGCTGTTCCATAACATTTCTATAAAGTTCAATGTAAAAAGGCAAGGTGCACATTTGATAGGTATAATCGTTCGGCCTCAAATCCATTCTAGGCTGTGTATTTTTGATATTCGATGACTAATGGTGGCTGGTGAAATTTAGGCTGTTATATCTTAGTATTGGAACATGGGACCCAAGCGATACTTTAAAGTAAAAACTATCAAGACTAAATTAAGAAGTTTTTTAGAAAAAAAATTTCGATTGAAAATTGAAAAGTTGAACAAATTGTGTGAATACCGAGGTTCTATTTTAAACAGTGGTAAATGTTTGCAAAACTTTTTTTTTTTTGAGAATCAAGTAGAAGATATCTCGACATTTCAAATTTCATAAAAAATATTAATTTTTTACAAAGTCGCAGCATTTTAAAGTTTGTACAGTGAAAAATAAATCAAAAATAAAATTTCAAAACGGTGTAACTGTATAAAAAAGCAATATTTTTAATGAAATTGTGAAAAACATGGTGAGGACACAATTTTTTCAATTTTTTTTTCGCAAATTTCAATCTCAGTTTTTTTCTGCAGAACTTCTTCATTTAGGCTTAATAGTTATGCCATAAAGTATCACTTGGGTCCCATGCTCCAATACTAAGATATGACAGCATAAATTTCACCAGCCGGTACTGTCAGTGACTCATCAATTCTTTGATGGATATCTCTAAAAGTATTAAACATGTAACAAATGGTTCATACAAAAAAATATATTAAATTTTCTACAATATTCTTGTGTAATTTTTTCATAAAAGGAGCTGTTTTTAGAAAAATTAAAAATAATGTGCAAATAATAATACAATACTAAAAGTAATAGGCACATAAATACAATATATCACAAGTCATAATCCTCTCACTTTATTTAATTGAAGATTCACACACACTTGATGATTTATAAAATTTGTATCATGCAAAGAGAAGTAATTAAGCTTTAATTGCGATTGTCCGCTAGTAAAAGATTTTACCAAATAAATGGAGGTCCTTCTTAAGGCCTTCGCGTAACCAATCGCAGACCGGTTTCTGGTTATTGCCTTCGCCAGTGCAAAGTAGTTATATGCAATGTCAACAATGATCTCAGAATCATAAGTCTCTATGTATACTACTAATGAGTTAATGATAACTCCATCTACCAATGTCAATCACAATTTAATAAATTGGAAAAATGCTCCTACACAGCGAACTTTACTAATAAAGGTATAATAAAAATTAAAATACCAAGATATTCCAATAAAGAAGTGAGATTAATTTACAAATAGTAAGAAATACTAAAAGTAATACCTAAATACCAAAAATCGTAATCCTCTCGCTTTATTTAATTGAAAATAAAATAGCCAAACACACTTCTAGATGATTTATGAAATTTGTATCATACAAATAAGAGAAGTGATTAAGCTTTAATTGCGATTGCCCACTAGTAAAAGATTTTTACCAAATAAATGGAAATCCTTACATATTTCATACACACGTGTTAAATAGTCTTGTGTCTCTTACAAAATTTGTTTGTTTACCTGACTTGTGCTATTTTAACAATATAAATGTATTTTAGGAAAAGGATCCAATTATTGAAAATTTATATAGCAGTTCAGAGGAAGGACAAAAAGTTACCAGAAACCAAGGAGACAAATTTTTGGCAGTATTTAGAAGGATTAAGGATCCATATTTTAATGAGTGACTTAATTTTGTTTTTACTTATGAATATTATAGTTGAAAAATTACTGATCTATTAACCGATAAGTCAAATTATCTGTCAATATAATTTCTATTATATATGTTAAAGGGATCAATAAGTTGGTCGATTGGTCAATTGACAGTATTTTTCAACAATACAGACAATAAATTATTTTTTTTCTGTTTTATATATAAATTGTTTTATTAAACTGAAACATACAGTTTTTATGTCTTTTTACATGTGCATTGTGGTGTGCAAAAGTGTAATAAATTTTCTACCTCTTCATCGATATTCTCTTGCTCAGTTTTCTGCATTCCCAGTTTAAAAGTTTCATGTATACCATCTACAATTAATTTCTTTATAGTTTCACAAACTACTGTTGGTTTAGGTTGTGTAAATAGTTGTTTGATTTCTCTTTCTCTTAATTTCATCATAGTACCCTTACTGAGTGGTTCCTTTGTTTTCTTTTCTTCTATAACCCTGTCATCCATAATAAATTGACAGTAGAGGGGTGGTTCATGTTTATGCGCAATTTTAAATATTTCTGTAAATGATTTACTGAATATAAAATCCCTACAAAAACAAAAATTATTAATGATTATTTTCCCCTAAATATGTCGTTTGATAAGTACTAGAATTTATTTATTTTTTTTATGTACCTACACATGAATAAATAGGAATTGCAGTCATGTGAATATTTATTTTCTAAACATAATATGTTTCTATTTTCTACATCCAATCTGTTTTTAATACTCACATATTCACGATTGTATACCTCTGAGTTACCATATACTTATTTTAAATTTTGAAATATGGCAAAGGATATTTTTTGCATAAAGTCTATTAGTCCGTTAGCAAAGGCACTTCTGTGTAATTTTTAATGATATAAGTATGAGCCTGGTATTAATCTCTTCGTAAAGAAACATAGATTGCGAATTGACAGGGTGATAAACTATAAATCACGTGGGGAAAAAAGTTATTCATGAACAAAATGGCATCAAGTAAGTAGAACACAGGGCATTGTATTTGTTTTTAAGGTGGCAATAACATGTTTGTTGTACCAATGTAACATGATTACACTTTTAGGACTAAGACTCGTCATCAGTGGCGTAGGTAAAGAGGAGAGGTGACAGGATTCCCAAAAAAAGTTGAAATTTACAGTATATATCGTATTTAGTGTATAATTTGCATTTCAATAATCCATCCCTTACATTAAAAAAATATCTGAAGTGGCCAGCACATAACTTTCTTATACCAGTATATATTATCCTGATCTAAAAAAAATCATTCTATTTAATTCTTTACTTACCCCAATTACCACTCGCTGCACCCATTACTTATCTTGTAAATCTTATATTACAGAACGGAGTATTCCCCAATAAATTAAAAATAGCCAAGGTCATACGACTTTTTAAAATCGGGAGATATAAATGATGCATCGAATTATCGACCTATTGCTTTACTGCCAAATCGTTGAAAAAAATAATCGCTTTAAGAATCATAAATTATTTTGAGTCAAATAACCTTTTCATTAGTAAACAGTTTGGCTTTAGAAAAGGTAGAAACACATCAAGTGTGTGCTTAATCTTGTTAATTTTATAACTGAAGGTTTCGAAAATAAGAAATCAACTTTAGGGATCTTTCTGGATCTAAGCAGGGCATTTGATTGTGTCTCAAATAATATCTTGTTGGACAAATTAGTGTATTATGGTTTCAGAGGAGTAGCTTTAAACTTATTATCGTCTTATCTAACAGATAGAAAGCAGTGCGTGTTTTACAATGATATGTTAAGTAGTTTGTTGCCTGTATCAAGGGGTGTCCCGCAGAGTAGTGTCCTGGGACCATTGTTGTTCTTGATTTATGTAAATGACCTACCATATGTTATGCCAGTTTTTTCAATTTTGTTTGCCGATGATACTACGTTTGCGAATCAGCTAGATGACGTGACAAAAATATCATTAAAACTAAAACAGATGTTATTGATAAATCGCTAGATTGGTTTAATGCAAACAAACTTTGTCTAAATAAAAACAAAACAAACACAATAATATTCAGCACCCAAAAGACCACCTCGTCTGAAACAGTTAAGTCAATAGGTATAATCATAGACTTGAAGTTAACATGGCAGGTACATATCAAACATCTTTGTACTAATTTGTCAAAAAAAGTCTATGTTATTCGCCAGATCAGAAGTAGAGTTAATACAGATGCTGCAATTACAGCGTATCATGCTCTATTTCATAGTGCCTAATAAACTGGAGATCATCTACTCATATTCAAAAAGTTTTTTATTGTCCAAAAGAGAGCAATTAGAACAATTGTAAATGTAAATCAAATGGTGAGTTGTAAGCCTTGGTTCATAAAACTTAAAATTTTAACTCTACCGTCGGCAATAATATGTAATTCGATCCACATAAAGGAGCATATCAGTGACTATACTATGAATGGAAATGCTCATGAATACAACACCCGTACAAGGAACAATATACGAATATCCAATCAAAGGTTAGAAATAACTAAAAGAGGGAACTTAGTGGTAACGTTCAACTCTCTGCCAAAGACTCTGAAAGAATTGCCTCTGAACCATTTTAAATTTAAATTAAAAAGTCATCTTTTAGCTAGTGCCTACTATGACATTACAGATTTTAATTACGTGTAAAATTTAATGTAAATTGTTTGTGCCTAGGAGTCGTTTTTTTTGTTTGTGAAATTTTTTTTTGTAATTTTTTAAATGATGTTATTAAGACAAATAATTTTATGTTATTCTTTTATTTATATATGTATATGTATATATATATATATATATATATATATATATATATATATATATATATATATATATATATATATATATATATATATATATATATATATATATATATATATATATATATATATATATATATATATATATATATATATATATATATATATATATATATACAGGGTGTTTACAAACTTTGGGAATTATTTTTTGAGGATAAGTACATCTTGATATAATAAATCGTATGGTGCATAAAAAAACCTTAAATATTAGAAAAAAATAACTGACCTTTCTCAACAAAAAAGTGCTAACATGTTGAGAACTGCTGGAATCGAAGGTGAATGTCCTGTCCCAATACACAGCAAATTTCACAATAACTGTTCCATGTTGCCA
>JANEYF010004464.1:0-41300 GCA_029963845.1 Rhamnusium bicolor
TGAACTTTCCGGCGAAACCGGAAGTGAAAGAAAAATCACTTGTATGGCAAAAAAATGCCGCTTATTATGTATATAAGATATCCCAAATTTTAATCATCTTCAAAACTAAAGGAGAAAAGGCGGGCATACTATGATCCTGTTACACCCCGTCTATTGAGACTGGAAGATATGTACATTTTCTTTTTAAATTCAAAGCAAAAAAAAAGAATGTGCCAATTATTTTCCATTTTAAGATAAGTACGCTGGGGGCAGTAAAAAAGCTGCACTTTGGATTTTGCATATATAATTTAGATTTACGACCTGTAAAATTGCATTTTCCGGTGGAATCGAAAATAACCTCTATAGATATTTATGAAGACGTATAACGACAAGGGTCATTCAGTGGTCATAAATCTCTGTAAATCCTATTAAGGAGTCAAAGCAGAAAATTAATCTCGCCAATGGACAGGGAAAAAAGTGTAGCGTTTTTCTTTGTTATGTCTCGTCTCAAGGCCTCTCAGATGAAGTTTAAAAAATGTCAAAAGTAAATATGTATAATGTTTATGGTGTAATATTATTTATTTTGTAAACAATGATGCGTGATTCAGGCAAATAACCCACACAACAAGGTTCATCACGTCACTTTGTACAATTTTGACAATTTACACAACGTGTGTCTCTTAGTTGTATTTACATCGATTTATTTGAGAAACTCCGATGATATATTTAATGTTCAAATTAAAATGTCTTCGTTTTGTTTATTTAAGTTGGATGTTTATACTGCACGTTTGTAAATTATCAGTATTATCACAATGACAAACACCGACGTTAAACTATATTTTTTGTCACGAATACTCATAAATTTGAAACAAAACCTAAAGAAAACAAATAAAATATAAAGAATACAACCATATGAAGTCTGGCAAAGTTTAAAGTTTAAAAAATAAGTAATATTTTTAAAACATTTACTAATGAAAAACTGTAGTGAGGATATAAATAAAATTCAAAATAAGTGATTCTGAACAACTTTTTCTTATCATATCAAATGTTTACAGAGTCTATGATTATTGCCATATTATCATTAGCACAGATTAATAATACTAGAAGATGAGTAACAAAACATAAAAATTTATGCGATTCATCTACATATGTACATCCCACGCGAGATACGTAAATATTATCGCTGGTTTATTTCCTATTGGTCAGAATCATGAACACAGCACGAAGAAACCCGATCAATGCCCGATCTATCACTGTCTTGACAACAAATTGTGTTTTGTAAGACAGACGTCTGTCATTTTAATCTGTGTTTTTAAGTGACTTTAAAGTTTTGGGTTATTACGTACTGGTTAATAATCGATTTTTAGTTATAAAAATTTATTTAGTGAATATTTTTTTGTGAAACAATGACTAATAAGTAAAGCTGACCGAGGTCACCTGGCCGACAGAGCCATCACATGACTCATATTTTTACAGCATATCATAATACGTGAATAAGTACAATAAATGGAAATAAATTTTAACAATAATGTTACATTTTATAAAAATTTGTATAAAACTCACGCTTTTAAGCAGATTTATGAAGTAGTTTGGTTGTCGTCATCACAAAGTGGGAAGATCTATAGTATAATAGCATCAGGTATGTTTCTACAGCTGTCTCTGTCAGCGATGTTCGCTTTGGTGAAAAAATATGTTTGTATTTTGAAAATGACCGTTCTACATCTACGGATGTGATACAGGCATAAGTAAAACAATCTGTGAACTCACTTAACGAAGTTGTAGATGCACCATCACAAATTTGTCTTAATTTGCTAAAATCAGGATCTTTCTGTAATACACTCTCGAATTTTTCACTGACGCGATTATTTTTTGCGTCATTTATAGCCTGTAGCTGTGTATTTACGTCGTTCACTATTTGCAGCGATTCCACTAACGACAACGAACTATTTTGCAATTATTCTATTACGTCGTGTAGTCCTCTATAATTGTTATTAATAGTTTTTAAATCTGTTTCAAGGGAAACGTCTTGAAAGCTTGTCTGGCTTTTCCTAATAGCTGCGGCCTCGTTAGGGTTGAACTGTAATATCACAGCTTTTATTTGTTGAAAATATTCAGCACAATAAAAAGCCGCTTTCAACCACGTTCCCTAACGTGTAAGAATCGGCTCTGGTGGTTCAGGGATACCAGGACACTGTCTGTGAAATGCTTGAAGCCGTTTAGGAGATTTGAGAAATACTTTTTTTGTATTTGCTATTAATGCATCTACCTCTGGAAAACATTTTCGAATCGTTTCTGCCATAAGATGTAACGCATGCACTTTACACATAACATGTAAAAACCTACAATTGTCTCTTTGAAGAGAACGGCCTACCACGCACATTGTCGCGGCACCATCAGTCACAAACATCAATACTTGACTTGTTGAAAGTTCAAATTTTACGAATGTCTCCAACACCACACGCGTAATTATTTCGCCAGTACACGCTAGCTAGTAAAAGTGGAAATGTTGGTTTATGAAGGTCCAGTACACGTACTATAATATTTAAAATATAATTTTTTTACAATCTGTCGTCTCGTCAATACATAACCAGAGCCGTGTATTTTTTAATCCACATTTAATCCTATTTACAGTCTTCACGAACAGCTGGAATATATCTACGTAACGATGTACGACTTGGTTCACCTGGGGATTGTATTTATTCCAAAACTCCAGAAATGGTTGTTTATCCAGTATGTGTAGCGGAATATTACAGGCTATTAACATTAACAATAAATCAAACATATACTGAGTTGTTAAAGGCATGCAATTTTTTTTATTTTGATGTTGCACGGTATTGATATGACGACGACAATCTGTTTTGTGCCAGCACATTAAGTCTTGATTGCAAACTTTACAAATTATTTTGCATTCGTCATAGAGTAAATCCGGAAATTCACCGATAAATTTATTCACTGTGTCCGCGTACGGTTGTTTTTTACCCTTTGGCGCGTTTGACATTATGATTAATTTATAGGTACAACCTCACGCATTAACCTTTCAAATAAAACTGCAGCGTAAATCACTTCTAAATCAGCACGTGTGACGCCAGCGCAAGACCGTGGATGTACTCCAGCCACCTCGGCCAGCTTTACTAATAAGTGTGTAGTGTACGGCCAATGAGGAAAACCACGGAGTTGTTTATCTTTTCACAGGTAAGTAAACAAAACAAATCAGGGCCGGCATAATGCCAAAGTGTAAAAGCTCAAAAATAATTAAAATTAATGATAGTTTTACAAGAACAAAAACAACAACATTTGATTCCATTTGAAGAGTAAAAAAATCCACATTTTATCAAAAAAGATACTTGTACAAAACATTTATTTTAACTTCAATGAAAATTTCATTCTTAAGGTTGCTCACAAACTGTAGATGTTTTAAAGTTAATTGATATTTTTTTAATTCAATTTTAAACGTTGTTATTAAAAAATGTGTTTATTTTCAGATTTCCCGAGAATCTGGAGAGAAGAGAAAGTTGGCTGAAAGCTTTCAAAATGGAAAATGCCAGTGGGCACTACGTGTGTTTACAACACTTTAAAATAAGTGATTATAATTTATAATATCTGGATTAAAAGTGTTGAAAATCAATGCTGTTCCATTTTTCCCCTGGTAACACTGTAATCAACTTTGTCACACGTACTGTCCAGATTAGTAGAGAATTATATTGAAAATTAATAATATACTAAGTAGTCACTCATTCATATCTCATGAAATAATATTAAGTAGATAGGTACCTACAGAGCATCAACTGTTTTGTTGCATGTTACTTTTATTCCAGTGATGTAGGTTTGTATATTTCAAAAAAAATCTCATTTGTTTCAGCACTGAAAATTTAATTCCTTCGCCACCATTAGTACCCAAGATAGCAAGGCATGTTAAATTTAAATATAAAGGCCCGCCATTTTAAACACCCCTGGTCCTTATTTTTTTATTTTTAAGCAACGGCCATGTCAGGCACATCAAATATAGATATTTTTAAGTTCTTTAATAGCGTGCAGTGTTCCAGAAACAGAGCTTTATTGTGTACTGTTCGTGCCACCTGGCACATACAAACAAAACAAGATAGATTTATTGGGGTTCAAAATAAAACAAAGATTTGGCGCCATATCTCAAAAAAACAATTATGCAGCTACAGACACTGTGTACTGTACTTTCCAGCCTTATTTTAGGTCTTGTTCCTGATCTATCACATTCTAGAACCAATTCCTTAGCTACGCTACGCTGATGAGGGGCAATAACTGCGAAATACGTGTCCGTAGCTGCATAATTGGTTTTTTGAGGATATGGCATTAAACATTCTTTATTGTATTTTGAACCCCAATAAATCTATCTTTTTTTTTAATATTTTACGTTTATTTCCCTCTGTAGCTTCCTCGCGTGGGAAGTTTAAAAATGGCATACTGTATTTAAGATTCTATTATTTTATCGAAAATATGTGGGTAATGTGGTTTACACAAGAAATTTAACTCAATAAAGATGTATTATATTAACTGTAATTGAAGGCATAATAAAGCAAATTTATACATTACAAAGAGCCTACCGTTGTTCATTTGATATATAAAATTTTCTTCCTTTGTGTTTAGATGGCGGAGATATATTTTGCATACAATGTGCGGCATTTAATTTTGATTTCATGCAGCTACAGAAGCTGATTTTAGCAGACAAGTTTATTTTTGACGCTATTTCATAGAAAAAAGTGTGGAAAAAAGTAACATATTCGATATCGTTTATAATAAATTATTTTTTCTTAATACCCTCACATTCTTGTACGCATTTATAAGTATCGTACCTCTGGGTTTAGATGTAATAACCAGTTTTTTTAAATGGCGACTCATCTTTATTACGCCATTCGATAGAGCATGTTTTTCTACTTGATGGAATTGTAGTAAAATTATAGAAAGTAAAAAATATGAAAACTTTTTATTAATATTTGGTTATTTTACCAACGATGTGGCCATGTTTTCTAATGAATATTATAATAACATATTTTTTCCAATTAAAGTAATACCTGAGAAAAAAATTTGCTTCTCAAGAGAAATATTCAAATGATGGTCCATTGATCATACAACCTGATCCCATGAAAAAAAAACCCTCAATCATAGAAAGACTTGAAATGTGTCATAAAGTTTCGTATTTTATAAATATTTTTTTTGTCGTTCGAACAGCCTAAGCCACGTATCATTTTCATAGTATGCTATAAGAATTTTTTGCCGAGTACTGTGTGTTAGGGTAAAAGTAGGGTGAAACACCCAGTAAAACTTCAACACCCTTTTAATATAAGAAAAAGTACATAAATTAATAAAAATAACAATCCGCACACTTGTGAAACTCTCACTAACTAAAACTATGCCAAATAATGGTCCATTCATCTTAAAAATGTTGGTTTTTAATTCGATAACATAATATCTGAGATCACAGTGGAGAAGCCGGCAGACTCCGTCAACTCCAAGGGAGTAATATTTATAACACGTGGCGTATAAAATCGGGTGTATCGTCGTATTTCTAGCTTCATTCGTTTCTTCAAGACAGAAGTGTTGCGGTCTACTGAATTATGTATACTTAAGTATCATGGGGTCAAGTCTGGCGACCGAGCAGGTCACTCCCCCGGCAATGGTAGAAATCGCATATAATTATACCTATTTTCATATAAACAGGTTGCATACCTAATGATTACAAATGTACTGTGTAATCACTGTATCCATTTTGGGCTTTTGGGGTACTGTTAATTATCGTAAATACACTGAAAAACTGAGAAAATAAATTAGTTGCATTATATACGCATGTTATGGTACGTATCCACCAAAGTAACATAGCGGAACTTTTATGTTTTTGTTGCGTGTTTATTAGAATGTTCCTGCATGTTCCAGTATGTTGCGTCTTGTTGCCGCAACAAAATGCAAATGTTCCATTGTGTTGCGTGTTTCCATTCGAAGCGGCAAACTTCAAAAGAAAAGCGGCAACAAGTAGGAACAAATATAAGTTGTGACGTTTTGTTTATGCGGTGAAGACAGTTAGTTACTGTTTTATAATAGTATGTAGTGGACGCGTTTTGAGAAATAAAGAAAAAACATGTTTAAATGGAATAATGATTTATTAATACAACTAACTGAATCAAATGGAATAATGATTTATTAATACAACTAACTGAATCCTACAGGAGTTTTGACTGTTTGTGGGAATCAAATTTATTTTTTTTGACTTAAAATAATATACGCCGCTGCTGCTAGGGCAAGGCGATCTTCGTCGGTAGACATTTTTTAACAAACTATGTTGCTTTTGTGGAGCCACTCTATTTCGGCAACACAAAAAAACTGCAAACACTGTTACCTTCAGTTAATTTGATGGAGACAAAATGTTTATTTATGCTGCTTTATGTTTCTACAAATTGGAACACACGGCAACATACAACACAAAATTCCTCTGTTGCCTTGGTGGATAACACCTTTATATTGAACTAAATTCGGAGGTTAAATTGATGATGTGTAAGTTGAGGGTCGATAACTTTAGAGAAGGTAAAATGCCATTCAGATTTATAATCTTGTAATAATTATTTTATTGGCTACACTAAAACTAGTTTTAATTAATGTATAAATTATAGTTGTACACATTACAAAATGCGGGAGGATAACTTCATGTTTTAATTGCTGACACATGTGCGTATTTGCGGGAAGCTTTGCAACAATCAAATCAGTATGTAATGGGTTAATGATGATTTTCTGGAAGTATTTTATTATAAATATATATAAATTATAGAGGTAAGGAAATTCGGATAAAAAAAATATACAAATTCTTTATAAAAATTGTTAAATAATATTAGTTATTCGCGTTCTATCTGAAAAATTCCATTTCAAAGTAGGCACACAAGTATTTTATGTATGTTTAAACAATACAAGTGGTATTATATGTAAAGGTAATAAACTCATCTGATCTAACAAAAATGCAACCGCACATATCATATTATAAACACATTGAGACGACAGATGTAAAAGACAAAAATCATGAATAAAGTACGCGAGTAAATAGTACATTCCAGGTCCGCACCCGCTCGGTGGAGTAGTTGGCTAGAGAACGCGACAGCCAATGTGACTAGATAATCTCTTCATCGTCCTGCGCGTTCGAATCCCGTCACCGGTATTGGTAATGGCAGTGGAAATGGTTGTATGTCCTCGTTTTTTCATAAGTGCAACTCTCGTCGTGCAACTTCGGCTTTGGATTCGTGGGTTGTCTGTATTGCTTTGGTTTATGTATATATTGTATCGTATAACGAGGGGCTTTCCGGTGCTGTTATTTATTTTAATAGATCACAATTTATCTAAATGCAGTAAATGAACGAAACAAAACCACAGAAAAGCTTACACTTCCTAACAAAACAACTTATTCCCGCGATTGTCGCTACAACACTGACTGCTTCGGGATAGAATCTGACAATAGCCGCGCTTGGAGACCATCGACCAGTTTATTCTACTATGCTGTTGATATGCGTAGTTCTCAGCGCATGTCGTACATCCGCCCTCTATCTACGCTCGCTAGACTGCATTAAAACAGGCCGGCTTTAGGATAATACATAAGATTACCACAAATAAAATACATGAAATAATATGTATTCTACAATTACATCTTAAGAAAAATTATTTTTTAACCATCTCCCTAATCACTCAGGTGTCACTGAAAATCTTAAATTTTGTGCTAGGTACAGAGACGACGCCCTAGAATTTATACTGAAGTCCAAAGCACATTAAAGACATCTACAGTTCCATACCACATCTGGTTCTGATTTATCCTGAGATGAATTCGAAACTTTGGTCTTCGTTACCAAGTAAGTACAAGCGCTCTTAGCCAATTGCTACGGTGCTCATATACTAGTCAAATTGAAAGAGGCTCATCGCTTTGAACAAGTGACAAACTATAATGGAATGGACAGAAGAATCTATCAGGGAATGAAATACTGCAGGCTTGAAAATTACTTACTGCTAAGCTGTGGACAGTTAGTCCGAAGTTTTCAAAGATAGGAAGAGTCGAGAGAAAACGTCCATGTCACGATCGAATTACAGATCTAGAACGAACAACGCTAGGGAGGAAGAAAGATAACGAACCGATACAATAAACTGAAAGACGGCTCTCAACCCGAGGCTCAACCCTACAGAAATTAGAACTTTCCACTACATTTTCCCCCATCTGGATTTTACTAATTTGTTTCCGTTTATTGTTATTTTATCACAAATAGAAAAATTTGAGCGATTTAATGTCTTTCACTATGTTCAAAAGAACAATGAACAAAAATGAAATAAATTATCTCTATATGCCGCCGTGCAAATTTAACTTGGCTGAAAAAAAATCGTAAATTTTGTAAAATATTTTTTTATTTGCTAAACCTCTTTAGATTAATTGCCATTTATTCACATAACAATTAAATTACTGTCGATTAGGTCAAGGTTGTGGGGTCAATAAATATTCCCACGTACATGTAAGAAAAATATTCTCATGCTGATAGTACAATATGGAGGAAAATTATCTGAATCTTAATATTATTTAGTGCATATGGCAACCGCTTCGTTATTTTGTACCAATATATTTTTTAAAACTGTTCACCTCATTCATCTTTTTAATGTATAAATGCTTTGGAGCGTAACCAAAGATAAGCAAGGTTTTATCTTAAAAATATGGGTGGGCTAATCTGGTATACTACTTATAAAATATGTATTCCGAGGCGTCTATAATGTGTAGTAATTCGACAGTACCACATGCGTTCTAAAACGCCTTTGCGACGTTACCAGAATTTTTTTTTCAAATATAGTCTCGGCAGTTCCGTGTGTATTGTTTAAAATTTAACAATACCCCATTTACGTTTATTGTCTATTCTTGAACACATTTTATGTGATGGTTTTATTAAACGTTGAAAGTCAGGGATTTACAGTAATGTTAATGGGTTTAGGTTTTCATACGGCTATAAAATAAATATTATTACTGCAAATATTTCAGTTATGTTTTTTACACGGAAGTCGGGAGACAGACGCTCGAGGTATTTTAGTGACTTCCCACACTTTCTTGTGCTTGAACTTGGAAGTTTACGCTTTATACAGAGTTTAAATATACAACCTCGATAACACTTGATATAGTTCTTATAGCATTTGCTTATAGTATATCTTCAAATTAATTATACAGTTTCATAGTGACCCTCCTTTGTTCATTTTGAAACAAAATCGAATAGAAATTAATTTGATATAATCAAAAATGACGTATACTCTTTGTCAACTGGAACATTTATTTTCAAACGGTAAAAGTGGCAAAGTTGCGTCTTAATTGCATAAGGCACTTAAAACAGTGGTGATTTTAAAAAATCATCATTCGATCCTCGATTCATCCATGGTATTGGTAATATTTTTAAATATGTAGGTATGACAGTGGTTTATTCGTCGGAAAATAAACTACAACTTTTATTAGGCAATCCAAATGACAAAATTCAAACAAACGAAAAGTCGGGGATTTACGAAATTAGCTGTAAGGTCTGTAATCAAAAATATGTTGGACAAACTAGACGATCAATTCAAACTAGATTCAAAGAGCATATGGCCCATCTCAAATATGGTAGAGCAGATAAGTCTAGTGTTGCCAAACATGGGTTTGAGAACAACCATAAAATAAATATTGCCAATTTAAGATCAATCAGAAACGTAACAAATGCTACACGGCTGGATGCATTTGAAAGCTTGGAAATCACCAAGTGTAAAAATAGTATGAATAGTGACAGACGACCTATCCCAAATAGCCGAGACAATGGTTTAGGTATAAATCGGGTAGATTTTTAACGTAAGTTTAGTTTTAATCATCTCTGGATGATGCCAACTAGGTTGACGAAACGTGCGTCGAGTGCAGTATATAGTGTTTTGGTGTTTCGTGGACTACTACATCAGTGTTATCTTCACATCAAAGGTTCCAACCCACTCCAGGACATATCAATTATAAAATGTTACTTGAGGGCGTAAGCACACAAAATTTAAGCTAGATGTAGAGTAGATGGTTTACTTGGGCACACAAAAAATTGCAAAAATTCCCCAACTATGATGGTTAACATATCTACTAAGAATATATAAACTTTAAAATGGATACATAAAAATATTAATAAGTTTCCTGTTAAAACTTTCTAACAAGAATTACAAGCAGGGAAGTGCTCTACAAGAAATTGACGAAAATTGTATAAATATAATATCTTTTTGCGTTGTCAAGATGGCCCTTAGAAAGCCTTGAATGAATCTTAGTACTTCCTAATGTAATAAATATTAATGGCTTCAGAGAACAGAATAATAATTGAAATTATATAGTGGAAATTCCCCGTAGCACAGTGGACGGAAACGCCAAAAAGCTGGCCAAAATTAAAAAAATGAAGATTTTTTTTTTAAATGGAAACGTTTTAAATCGTTGTAATGGTACCCCTAGCATTAGAAACGACCGTTAATACCGGTCCGAGTTCACTACCTGAGCGAGGAAATTACTTATTGTGCGACCGTGCAGCACGTCACTTCGGTAGCTCGCAACGCTTCAAAAATCGATAAATTTTGTCTGCAGCGTAAAAATTCCCAAAGTGCAGTTTTCTGTATCATAAAAATGGATCCTGCATCAGAAAGTAAGTACAATTAAAATATCTCAGTATCAGATCAGTTCATTTATATGGTAATTAGTAAATAATTATCGAAGTGGAGTGCATTTTTGTACATGCAACGATTCATAAACTCCACAAAAAAAGCCATAAGTTACACGGTTGGTGATGGTTGGTCTTGAAACTTATTGGAATGTGTTCAATGAACATTTTTTCGAAAGTGTATAAAAAATTAGCTGCATCTTTTTGCATCTTTGCGAGATATTGACCAAATTGTGCGCGAATGCACGGATGTATGCACATTCGTACACCATAAAGTGGGCTCCTTTTGAATGCGTTCTCATGAAATGAGAACGTCATGCGTTCTCAACTCATGCGTTCAAAGTCATTACACATTTTTATTCCATTCCCCAGATTCTAATTTTCCCGAAACAAATGAAACACATGAATTCGCTTCAATTCAATAATAATTTTTGAACTATGTATATATTTCTGACCGTAATTTTTTTGAAATTCTATATGGGATTCTTCATCAGCGACCCAAAAAAAACTGTATACAAAGTTTTGTAAAAATGCAGCGATAATTGGTGATTTTTGGTATGTTTTGGGGGGATTTCATGGCCGCCATTTTGTTTTTCAAAATTCAACTTCGGATTCTTGATCAGCGACACAAAAAAACCCTGTATGTACAATTTCAGTAAAATAGCTCAATGCCTTTATATTTTGGCCAGCTTTTCGGCGTTTCCGTCCACTGTGCGTAGGGTTAAAATATTTTAAAACAAATTAGGTATCCTCTTCTTGGTAAAAGTTTAAAATATACAACGAAATGAAATATAATAACTGCTAAAAATTTTTTGCTAATTATTATTTTCTAACTTTTTGCAAAACTTATCACAGATAAGTCTAACATATATCTTTTCAAATAATTATTTCCCGGCTATTTGCCAAAACGCTAAAACTTGGATTATAAAAAAGATGACATGCACATTATGTTCAGTACGACTGCCTCAATAATATTATTTTTAATTCTATTCCCTTCAATAAAACAAAAAATTACTATAACTATAGAGCGTCAAACAGTATGACTTGATTGTCAGTGTTGCAAGTATTTTCTTTTCGTTATTGCGTCTTGGATTCTTTGTCTGTAAATAATGGTTGACACCCGTTGTCCGAAAAAAATTGAGGTGATTGAGAATTTTTGCCGAAGCCAACCGTCAGAGAGGACTTTCAATTAACGCTTTCCCGAGAATCATATTTCTAGGAAATATTTTTGGGCAAGGGTTGTGGCAGAAAACATGAGTATGGATAATGCAAGGAAATACACGAGAAGTGCTGAAGTGGCAATAACGTACGAAATAATTGTATTGTGGATAACATCGGGTAATACGTAAAATGCGGGTAAAAAATCCCACTAAACCTTGCACTAAGCTGACCTTTAATAATAATAATACTATTTTTTATTATGGATTATCTCCATAAATTCGACAATACAATACAGTAATATAATAAAAGGAGAAAAACATTTTTATTTTCATCTTCATCGTAAAATGCGGTTTTCTTTGATATTCGGGTGCAAAAATATCATTATAATGTATGTCCGTTCATTACAACTAATTAAAAATGAAAATTGCACACTCAGGGATAATCAGTCCGAAATTATCAAAGAAAAATGCAATCCTCGAATTTCACTGCCATATTGCAAATAATAAATTAAGACTGATGCATGTGTAAGGGTGCACTTGATGAATTTTAAGACTTCCCTTTGGCACTTATCTGTAATCGTGCAGCCTCAGCACGTTCACTTAAAGATTAATGGGAGCATTTTCTCCGCCTAAATTTAAAATATTATTGTCATCGCCTACAAAAGGCTCTTTCCTTCTGCATATTGTTTCGTCGGCGTCGTGACATTACCATAGTGTTAAATTTTTTAATAGTATCGATTAAAACCTTATGAGATAGTTATAACAGAATATATTTTAGAGAACATAGTACTTCCTTATTATTCTAATGTAACTTTCTCGGTCATTTTGTTTATATTGATATTTTTTATCAAACACATTGCAAAAATACAAATAACACAGCAAACACTTGGGGGGCGTAAAGATTCCTGAGTCATTGAGGATGGAATGGAATTCCTAGAATTGACAAAAATGTGTTGGTCAAGGATATACCTACTTTGCATAAAATGTAATTACAATTATTATACATTACGAGATGCAATGTAACATTACAATGAAGCAAACACATATTTCAAAAATTTATATATAAATATATCTAAATCCAATTTTTAAATTCACGCTTAGTTACAGCTTCTGCCATATATATCACCGCTAGCGTTGACTTTTGATTGATTTCAACACTCTAACCCGAGGTTGGACAGTTAAACGATAATGGGAATATAATCTAGGTAAGATTTATCTTCTACAGTTATCAATCAAATTGTTTGTTAGGCCCTTGGGTCAGCATAATTATTAATGGATGAATCGACCTTCATTCAACTACCTCAACACAATTATTAATAAGTAAGCAACAAAAACTATAAATGATAGTTAAAATGGCCGTTAGAATAAGGTACCATAATTGTAAAAGTAACAGTAACTAAAAATTTATAGGCGTCGCAGAGAAATTTCCGATGCAAGTCACCAATAAAGCCGACGTTGTCAATATGTCAAGTAAATCGTTAATATTGAGGTAAATCCCCAAGCTGGAAGATACTCTAGAAAAGGACAATGACAATAAAAAACAGTCATCCCCCTGTTTTCCAGCTATGATGAGGGCAAAGTAGCTACGCAACAATAGCTCAACCACATCACGCAAAAGTTACTGCAACTATCTTAAAAAAAACTCAATTAATGACAAATAGATTACACCTATGATTCAACATTGTAATCTCAATAAATAAATAGTAAATATTTATCAAATCAAAATAAGTATGCCTTTTATTCGAGTATGTATTATAAAATAATGTCTAATACCCTGTTATAATAATGACGAAATATATAATTGGTACTCTGATAAGAATCTTTTGTTAATGGAAATAGAATTTTCTTTTGTTGTCCGATTCTTTTAACAATAAAATATTTTTGTTATTGGTAGGTTTTATAGAACTATTAAGTCCATCGCATCTGCTCAAGTGTGTGATGAATGAAAGTATTTGCCAACGATGACAGTTAAATCACAGCATTTCTCGACTATGTTGTACATTATTGTTGATTAGTCGCAGGAAACTGTAAGATTTGTAAGTGTAAGAAGTCACTTATCTGGAAATCCAGTACACCAATTAATAATTTTGTTTAAAGTTGCAAGTGGATACAGTTGTCAATAATGGCAAAAAGCTGTATATCAAGAGCTTGCGTTAAATTCCCACCTTAATCTAATTCAGCAGTATATCATTGATAAATGTGATAAAAACAACCGTCCAAGGATAGACCCTTGTGGCACTCCAGAAGTAACAAAGTTTAGGACAAACCTTAAAGCCTGTATATTCCACACTATACAGTTTTTATTTTATTATTTCGTTTTGAATAATGTGTATATACTACTAGAATTATTAATATGAGGTACGAAACCTATTAGTTCAGAGAATTATTTCTCTAGTGGAATAGTGGGATGACATTATTATTATTATTACTTATTTATATACGTATGTAACAGCATATCTACATATATCTGCAGAATACTTTATACTGTTACATTTTAATCGCAGTACGCTTGACTACGAAGAGGTACGTCTTATCGAAATATTAAGCAAATGATTTTTAATCACTTATTTAAATCAGAAAAGGCAATTTGCACAGCGTGGGTTAGCAAGTACGGTAAAACGAAAAAAATAAAGGCACCAAGGCACATAAATCCTATAGGCGTTGCGGAATAGCAAAACATGACTCATAAACTATAATACAATCTGTTCGCACCGTTTCAAAAACGATATACCGCATTATAATTCAAAATGTATGTACATAGATAAACAAACTTAACAATGTTCTATGGGATCTTGAGGTGTGAGTGAAGTACTGCACGTTTTGGCACGCCTTAAACGTAAAGTAGGCCTTGAGACGGATTGTCTGCTAAACGAAATTAACCTCCTCTGACTTCAAATGATGTCATGTGAAGGAGTTGGTGAAGATTTTTTTAATGTTTCAGAGTTCATGTTTATGTGAATAGTTAGGCTTACATATTGACGTAATTAACAGTCATAACGGTTTAGTTTTATGATACCAAATGATTCTTATTATCGCCTTCACTAATATTTTATTTTTGTAGTACTAGTCCAGTCGTATTAGTTTAGCTCTAACCGATGAATTAGCTAAAACATGATTTTTAAATCCCACATAGGTAACTAAATACCACCTGACGGTTAGCAAATTGTGTGATTGGATTTTTTTTTCATGAATAACGACGTACAGACCCCAAAATCTTATCAGCTCCCCACACGATCTGATCAAAGAACAAAAATCCATTAAGAACTAGGATAGAAAATTGTCTACCTAATGACGCCAAACTTATTCGAATCGATTAAATAGTAAAAAAATGGCATCCAAAAACCAGAAATTCTGGATTTTATTAAGAAAAGATGAGGCTACAATTGGGTTTAAACTGAATTTTAACTATGCTGCTGTTGGTTACCACAGAGGGTTTTGAATTTTTGACAAAAAACGTAGCTTTATTTTTACTTAAAACCAACATGGCTTTACATTCCAGTAGAGTTAATTTTGGTTGTCAGTATATGATCATCTCTTTTTTTCTTCAAAAAAGAACTAGTATGAATATTTCTCGACGGTTTGAGCATAAACAAAATTAAAAAAAAAAACAGTTTAATAATTCTACACATTAAAAAAAGAACAGATACCAATGACAGTATGTAGTGATGTGCACTACACATAAAAAAAAACAGATACCAATGAGAATATGTAATGATGTGTAACAATTCAAATTATTAGGAATTAATCCCAGGCCGCAATTATACCTAGCAATACTGGGCTACACCATTTGACATGTTTTACGAAACACTGAGTAACTTGCTATTTATAGATTTGCATTTTGTAAGCTTGATGAAAAATATAGAAACAATCAATCACCGTAACATAAGTAGCGGAATCTCTATTTCGCTGTAGTATTGCTCAAATAATAATCAACGGATCATCAGAAAAGTGAATGACTGACTATTTGTAAACATCACTACATTTTTTTAAATGCTCGTGCTCGACTTGAAGGGGCGATATAAGATTATTAACACATCAAGCCAAAATATTTATGAAATATGATATACATAGGTATTATCTAGGGTATTATTTTATGCGGATTGGTGTGCAATCCATATCTAATTTTTAAATCAAATAGAAAAAAATATTCCTTTTGGTGCAAAAAATGTGCGCCGAGAGTGACTTATTAGAGAAAAATTACACAGACTTTGTTATAAAATTTGAAATGTTAGGGATTGAACTAACTGATGTTTTGGCATGAACAATGACATGAATTAGGTCGATATATAACATTAGAAGTGGTGATATACAGGGTGAGTCAATAGTGTGTTCTCCTTCGATAATCTTTGAACCGTTAATGATACAACAATTTATTAAATACAAAAGTTTTTTGGGTCGATAAGATCTATCATTTAAAATTATTGTGAAATCTACAGGGTGCTTAAATTTTCTGTTACACACAAAAAAATACTTTTTTTTTAATGGAACACCCTGCATATTTTATCACCATTTTAGTAAATGAAAAGAGTATTATACAGTGATATTTTGATTTTTGGATTTGCATACAACGTTGCCAAGTTATTTAACATTTTCTGTAAATTTAAGGATTATAAGGGTCCGTATAATAATAATTTTTAGTTACCTATGACAAGCTGGGTAAGCAAATATTATACTATTCTTAGTTCATAATACACTCTAGTATTAGTAGCTTTTTTACATTATTATATTTTACAGGGTGTCCATGACGGCATGTCAATTAATGCGAATTTCACATGGGAAAACTCTGTTTTTTTAAATGGAACATCCTGTATTTTTTTACGTGGTTGGATTCCTCCTTCAAATTGCTTTCTTTTTTATATAACACTTCCTATACCTAACTGTTGAAGTTTTCGAGAAAATTAAGGTTTTCTCATTAACCTTGCGATCATAGTAAAAATTAATACAATTTTATCAAGAATGGTTTTGGAAAAACAAAAATTGTGCTGTCAAACTGATATTTTGTGGTTTACACGTAATTAATTTTACTTGGTGGTGATTCTTCTGTATTTCCTAGTTGAGTTAATTATTATTTTTGTTAAATAAATTATGAATTTTTCATACAAAGAGTTGATCGACATGGTTTATGCATTGGGAGAAGGGGAGAGAAATCCGCTATTGGCATCAAGAATTTATATTCAGCGTTATCCAGAACGAAGACATCCTCACCATTCTGCATTTGAAAGGTTGCGAGAAAGGTCTGAACGAACTGGACATGTAAATTATGAAAAACATGAACGTACAAAACTAGCAACAAATGAAGAAAATGTGTTTCAAATTACATTAAGGGGCCTAGTCGGGAAAAAGCTTCGGATAGCTGTGTCACTCTCTAGAAAGTTTTTATACATGCGCCGCTGAATAATTTTGCTATTGACTATACCTTTTACTGGACGTTTTATTCACTGACTTCATTGAGGTGCGATTCCCGATAGAAGTAATGCTTCCTTGCTTCATTTGTAGTGACAAAGATGCTTATTTAGAAAATTAATTTTAACCAAATAATACGGAATAAAAGTTTGAAACTTGCTGAGCATAATTATGAAGATTCATTCTAGAAGACATGTATGAATTTTACCTCGAATTTTATCGATTGATATCATAATTCAAGAGCTAAAAACGTTCAAATTTCACTTATATTTACAGTATAAATTTCCTCTACATAAAGTGAAAATTAATTAAAATAGATATACATGTATCCTCTGTACACTTTCAGCTACTGATCCTCCAAATTTGGTATAATTTGACCAAACCGTATGGAAGAAATAAATTTTGAAAAATTACCTTACAAACACTGGTTTGAATAGCCCTCTTAAATGTCATTGAAGATTCGCATACAAGTACGGGAGAAATTAATAGACAATTTGATATGTCAATCCTCTGTAACAAGAATATTGAGGACACAAAACTTTCATCCTTATCATATTCAACTGCTTCCGGAACTAGAGCCAAATGATTTCGAACGTAGGGTAATATTTTGTGAGTGGGCACTCAATAAGATTCACCAACAGCCGCAATTTTTTGATTTCGTGCTATTTACTGATGAGGCTACATTTCATAAAAATGGTTGTTAATAGACATAACTTACACTACTATGATACCATGAACCCTCATTTTATGAGAACTATACATAATCAACACCGATGGTCACTCAATGTGTGGGCAGGGATAGTAGGTGAATATGTAATTGGACCGCATTTCTTTAATGGTCACTTGATTGGGAATATGTACCTCGATTTTTTACAAAATGTACTGGGAGGATTGTTAAACGGGTGTCCTCAAAATGTCTTACAGTGGCTGTGGTTCCAACACGACGGAGCTCCACCCCATTATAGTATTGCCGTAAGAAACTTTTTAAATGTTACATTTGGTGACAATTGGATAGGTCGAGGAGGACCAGTTCAATGGCCACCAAGGTTGCTAGATTTGACAAAATTGGACTTTTTTGTGGGGGTACATTAAAGGATTAGTGTACAAAACATCACCAACTACAAGAGAAGACATGCAGCAAAGAATTCGACTAGCATTCGACACCATCACGCCTAACATGTTGCAAAATGTAAGTGACTCATTTCTTCATAGAGTCAGAATTTGTAATTTACAACTAGGAGGTCACGTTGAGCATATTTTTGTAACTTGTTTTATTTTTCTCTTCTATTTACTGTTTACGTTCAAAATTTCACTTTTATTTTGTTATGTACATACCTAAGGTCAGGTGTAAATTTTGTCATTCAAGTTCCAATAAATTTGCTAGTTTTACTGTTTTCTTTACGATTTTACAGAAAATAATATTTCGCCTGCCCGCACTTTTTGTTTTTCCAAAGCCATTCTTGATAAAATTGTATTAATTTTTTATATGATTGTGAGGTTAAAGAGAAAACCTTAATTATCTCCAAAAATACAACAGTTAGGTATAGGAAATTATTAAACGAACCCTTATAAATCCTTAAATTTCCAGAAAATGTTAAATAACTTGGCAACGGTGCATGCAAATCCAAAAAACAAAATATCACTGTATAATACTCTTTTAATTTAATAAAATAGTGGCAAAATATACAGGGTGTTCCATTTAAAAAAAAGTTCTTTTGTGTAACAGAAAATTTAAACACCTTGAATATTTCACAATAATCTTAAATGATAGACCTTATCGAACCCAAAAAACTTTTGTATTTAATAAATTGTTGTATCATTAACACTAACGGTTCAAAGGTTATCGAAGGAGAACACACTATTGACTCACTTATTTTCCCCGGTGAGTTTTGTGCGCGTTTGTGCATGTCTGACATGCCAAGGCGCAACAGAAAATATCCGTCCTCATCTACATCCACATCAGACTGGGATTCATCTACCGACACTCGCCGCAAAAGTAGGCATAAGAAAAAAAGAGTTGAAAATGTAAGACAAATCCAAAAAAATAGCAGTATCGATGGCAGGGGAAAGTGATACAATTTCACTAACCTCGTGTGTTCTGTGACCCCACAATAGTTGAATTACGCGAGTTTGGTGTAGCGTCATATTTAGACGATATAATTATTCGTTCAAAGTCTATACAAGTGGGGGTTAGAATTGTTAGAACAGGTTTTTAAAATCCTACAAGATTTTGGGTTAACCATAAAATTATCAAAATCAAAGTTCTTGCGATAAGAAATAACCATATTTTGGAAATGTAATTTCAAAGGGTAAGGTTTCTGTAAGTTACAATAAAATACAGGCAGTAGGTAATCAGTTTTCAATCTCAATAACTATTCATCAATTATGACAATTTTTGGAGCTTATAGGGTACTTTTGCAAATTTATACCCAACTATGCCTACAAGACACGCCCGTTAACAACGTTATTTAAAAAATACGACAAACAATCGTTGTGATTATAAATAACAGAAAAGTATTACAGAAATGGCGAGGTTCAACATAGTTGCTCTTACACCCAATCATTGGAAATGGAAACAATTTCATTCAAATATCGTAGACGATTGACCCAAGACATTCCTTTACACGGACGCTTGTCATGGCGGACTGGTGGGGATACTTATGCAGATTACCAAAGACGGTGAGAAACCAGTAGCTTATTTCAATAGGCAAACAACCTCATTCGAGTTTCTTGCAGTAGTCAAATCACTAGAAAAATTCAGACATTACTTGCTAGGCTTAGAATTTACAGGCAAAACAGACTGTAGTGTAGAAAGCAGTATCAAAACAAAAAAAATAGTTCCGAGGATAGCAAGATAGATGCTCAGCCTGCAAGAATATAGCTTTCAGATACAACATAAGGCTGGTACTCAGAAGCAACATGTCGACGAATTAAGTCGAAATCCTAAGATTTTTACCCACGACGTGCTAATGATATAGGAAGATTGGTCAAAAGAAGCACAAGACCATATCGACTAGATATGTAAAATAAAAAAAATCCCCCCCGAGGAATATGACGAAAAACGTTCAATTTTCAAGACTAAGTGGCTAATTGTGAAGTTAAATCATGACGATATTGGTCACTTCGCATTTGAAAAAAACATTTGACAAATTAGGAGAACGATATGCGATAAAATGACGCGATTTGTCACAAAGTACACCTATTCTTGCCTTAATTACAGCGAAAACATCGAGAAAAAGAGACAAACACAAGATATACGCTTTAACACGAAGATAAAAGTGTCCCAAGGCTTTCAAGTTGGAGGGAGACCTACTACTAACAAAAATTGCAAACATCCCTAGCAACAGTATAAGTAACTTGTGGAGACGTATAAAGGACCTTTTAAGGAGAATGGATTGTTGCCAAATGACCGCTACAGGGTGAAAGAAGACATTCATGTGACGAGATCGAGAGTTCCATATGAAGGTGTAGTGTGTCTGGAACACATGAACACCTTTGAAATCAGATACTAAAGATATAAGAAATGTAAGTAGACAATAACATTATCAGACTGGCCGATTGTTCTCCTATCATGCATATGCACATGAATGTGGTCCCACGAATTATATGCACCAACCCTGATACGAAGACCTAATTTAGCATTACGCAACGGCGCGGCTGGTTACAAAGGGGGACTCGATACAAAAAGTTAAAACATATATTAATATTAGGAGCATTTATTCGTTCCTGTTAAGATAAAGACGTTCTATAAATTGTTCTTAAAAATATAGTTATTTCTATAATTTTTGACGTGTTCATTCCAAAACACCAGTTAGTTCAATCCCTAACATAAATTTCTTGGTATGTGCTGTAAACTAATGTTTCTTTAACCAATGAAAATAACAATATAAATGAATTAAATATGGTAAAACCAGTAGCTGTAAATGATGGTTTTAAAGAAACTGTCAGAAAATTTACAGAAAAGTATAAAAAAGCTTGAAATAGGCAATATGCCTAATAGGGATGGGCGCGTGGCGTGATTTTCATTGTGTCACGTCGTATCACGACATAACAAGACATGTGCACCGTAAAGTACGCACATTTTCGTGTGTGTGTGATTAAGAATATTTCGTGCGTGAGCGTGCGTGACGTGATTTTCTTCATGTTATGTATTGTAGCGCGCGCAATCGCGCATATTCACTTTTGCATTACGTAATCAATAATACTGATCCCATAGGCAACGCATTTTTTCCGTTAAAACTTGTCGTCAGGTCTTGTTGAGTAATTCATGTTACGAGGTTGAGACTGTAAAGCGATAAAATTTCTTGTGTAACCTTTTATATAGGTAATTAATTTTGTGGAGTAAACTTAAGAGAATTCTTCATTACGGTTTGTGCGTGAACCAAAGATTTATACATAGTGAGTGTGCGTGAGCAAAATCTTGAATGTCGTGAACATGTGTGAGCGTGCCAAACATTACTCATGCCCCTATTCCCAATACCTAACAAGTGTATCCAACATCTAAAATGGAGATTTAAAACATTAAACCCAGTTAAGGTTTTAAGTATGCCTATGTCAGTACATAGGCATACTTAAAAAGAAGATATTATATGAATTAGCGAGGGAATTAGGGAAAGAGAAAACAATAGAAAAATTGCATACAATGTAGTCTACAATAATTTGCCTTGTGATATGTCCTAAAATATACATTGGACGTTGTAGAAAGATAATTTCAGAACACCAAAAAGTTACATCAATAAAAAAACTTGACTCAACATATACATGGGTCATTCTTTTACAAATCGCACGGATTTCATAAAAAAAAACTTGACATTTTAGATTCGTCTGAAATTTTTTTTACAGCTTCCATACGTAAAATTAATTGACACGTATTTCAGGATTTTGCTTAAAAAAAATTTTTTTCCGAAAATATCCATTTATGAAGTTTTGGTATTTTGCTGGATTTTCTCCAATCGTCTCATACATGAAATTTATTATCTCCAGTTGTACTGATCGGATTGATGTCATTTTTTTACAGTTTACGTGTTGTTACGTTAGCTTTCTAAAAGAATAAAAAAATTTTTTTTTTCAATGTCAACATATCAAAAATAATAACAATTTAATTGTTTAAATAATTGTTAGATGCTGTTGCTCCAGGTTTAGTTAATTTTAAAAAAATACCACCTCATTCTTCATCATGTTCCTTAGAAAATGGTATCGGTGAAAAAGTGGTATCTCTATTAGATCAAAAGTTATTAAATATTTTCGAGCGCTTGTCAGGCGGCGCGCTCCGCACACCTCAGAGGTCTCAGGCATTTGCACCTATTTTATATTAATGAATGTTTACCGTATTGCGTAATAGTTTGAAAATATTTGTTGATAACATTACTGTATAAAAATTAATATAAATAATGAAAAGAACATTATAGTTACTTCCCGGTTACTAAATTAATATTGAATATCACGACGTGATAAAATAAAAGTAAGAAACTAAATTTAAACACTTTAATTTATTAGCTTCTGAGTAGTATACAAAATGTTTTTTTTGCACAAAGTATACATTTTATTTCATAATTTTAACTTCAATTGCTATCAACCCTGGTTGATAGAATCAATTACTGCAGATACTGCCACTTTGTCTTCTTCAAAAGATACACCGGGACTTTCAGGAGAACGTTTCCAGTTAACGTCATTACTTTGCAAAGCGTCAAAATCAGAATCATTAATTTCCTCCTTCTAAAAACAATGTAATTTTTACATACATCAATTAACCTGAAGCTTGACAATTTATTTTATAATTTTAGGATATTTTAGACCTTGCCTCATATAATGAATGAAATTTTATTAAAGAAATTTGCTTCGAAAATATTACTTACAGTTGATTCGAACTTCTTTTCGCGATTCTTGCGTAATTGAAACAATTTAACACGGCAAGTATTACAGATTTTTCGCTGAAGGAACTCATCCGTTACCGGTAAGATAAGACCCACTAAATGTTGCTTCGAAACTGGTCTTAGATTTTCTCTTTACGATGTGAAGACATATCGAAGGGATTGGAGCATCGATCTACTTTGATTTTCGGACCAATCGACGATTTTGATGCTTTCGGCATTGTACCGACACTTTATGATTATCGCTAGTTCTAGATTAAAATATAATAGTAATAATATGGCATGCATATACGACGTTGTCGAACAACAGAATGAAAACATTTACATATATTTAAAACTGAAGGGAGCTTGATTGCACGTTCCGCGCGCTACGCCCAGCACGGCGACTCCGTGCGCACCGGCTGACAAGCGCTCGAAAATATTTAATAACTTTTGACCACATAGAGATACCACTTTTTCACCGATGCCATTTTCTAAGGAACATGATGAAGAACGAAGTGGTATTTTTTAAAATTAACTAAACCTGGAGCAACAGCATCTAACAATTATTTAAACAATTAAATTGTTATTATTTTTGATATGTTGACATTGAAAAATTTTTTTTTATGCTTTTAGAAAGCTAACGCAACAACACGTAAACTGTAAAAAAATGACATTGATCCGATCAGTACAACTGGAGATAATAAATTTCATGTATGAGACGATTGGAGAAAATCCAGCAAAATACGAAAACTTCATAAATGGATATTTTCGAAAAAAAAATTTTTTTAAGCAAATTCCTGAAATATGTGTCAATTAATTTTACGTATAGAAGCTGTAAAAAAAAATTTCAGACGAATCTAAAATGTCAAGTATTTTTTAGTGTGCGGTTTGTAAAAGAACGACCCACATCAAACACTATAAAAGTTACACACAGAACAAATTTATTAAAAATTACAAGCAATAATAAAAATAAAGAGAAATGTAGTCTATAATAAGCTGAGTTGTGATATTCCCTAAAATATACATTGGACAGACAATAAGAAGTTTTAGAAGAAAATTTCAGAACACAAAAGTTATACTAATAAAAACTTGACATATAGGAACATTAAACTTGATAGATTTTACAGACAGTTTTGAAATTTTACTTGCAAAAAATAAAGGACTGTTATTTTTATTAGTATCACGTTTTGTGTCAAGTAATTTTAATCGGGTAGTTATTATGTAAAATAAAAATTCAGTTAACATCAGGATACAAACATTTTTTGTGGTTTCAGACGACTAGTATTGTCCGTTTTTATGAATATCTCTCGTGTTAAATATCAAAAGAGGACATTGAACCATATTGTATGGATGTGTTATTTAACGAGGAAAGTTCCTCAAAGTAAACTAATTAATATTTCTTAAGGACATATTATAACATGTTAATTGCCATTCTTAAAACATTGTTTAAATTATGATGCTGACAGTAGTAATAATTAAAGAAAAATTAGACTTTTCAAAATATTTATTCGAGGATCTCGAGACCAATGATTAATTTAGTAAAATAATAATTCCAGATAGTGTTTTGTCGGTTTGGTTAATCTAAGAAAAAGTATGATAACTAATGACTCCCAATTGCCATATCTATCAAGTGTCAATTGAAAGCAGCTGTGGAAACTGAAAGGAAACATTAATATCCGACCGAGAACCTAGGTGACAAATCTCGAACAATTTAAAGAAACTCAGAAATATGGCTCCAGTTGGCTAATCCGACGTTTAACGTGATACATTTACATTCGTCTTGTTTGACCTAAAATTCAATGTTTCCTCGCCGATATTCGAAAATACTGTAAATATTGATTATTTTTAAATGTTTTTAAAAAATTTTGAAATTTCCGAAAATCTAAATTTCTAACCTGGGATACTCTGTATATTTTTGAGATTTGATGAAATTATTAATTATTTCTGCCACTTTCAGTACAACACTACCATAGGAATTAAATGTATTGACACTCCAAATACGGCAGAGCAAAAAAATTGTCTATTTAAATCAGTTGTAATTCACTCAACAAAATTTGAATGTCTTACGTTAGACAGCTTTGAATATTTGTTAATTTATGTTAAAAAATTTACCAATTCTTAATGAAATTTTCATCATAGTATGTTTTAGTTTGTCATTTCTAAAAAATTACGCAAGCTAGTGGATAAAATTTCAAGATGACGAAAGCTTTCTTTATAAACTGAAATTTTTTTGAAAAATTTCTGAGTATTATCAAATACGTCACCTCGTGCTGTTTACTTTTTCAAAGTTATGTATTTCGTTTTTTTTTTGTAGAATATGTCATGCGTTAAACTTGACACATATATTATTTGTTTATATAATATCCATAGATACTTACATAAAAAATTGTTGATACTACTTAAAAATTACAGAGTATTAATTTTTTTCAATTCTTCTTTTAACATCGGGAACCACGTCGTCGTACCAAACATAGCAATGAGATAAACATTTTTCTTCGTTCAATAATATTATTGCCGTTTCGTTAATTTTTTCTTTTTTTTACCATACCGTTCGCAAATTTTCGATTTTTCAATTTCACCCTTCCTACTACAATAATTTTTATGCTCACCTAACCTTACATTAAGGATTCTGGATGCCTCTCACACATAATGTTTATTACACTCACGGAATACTGTAACTACAGTGAAATTCAAAATTGAAAATTTGCAAACATGCTTGGGAAAACGTACATAGAATAAACTGGGATTCGGCAAAAATTTTGAACAAAAGAAGTGGACAGCAAAAAAAGAAAAATTAAGGAATCGGCAATAATATTATTGAACGATGAAAAATGTTTATCCCATTGCTCTGTAGATTTTGGTACGTGGTTATCAATGTCAAAAGACGAATTGAAGAAAGTTATTATTGTATAATTTTTAAGTATGAACAACTATATGTAAGTATCTATGGATATGGTTAAGGTGCCCGTCGGGAAAAATTTTGCTGATACATACTCTCTCCAAACTTCGTGTATGGTTTCATTGGACCTAGTCTGACAGCATTTTCCTCTATCATTTTTTTTTTTGTTTTTGGGGCGTTTTCCCGCTAGATTTTCCGAAACATGTCATTTTGACGGCATATATAAAATGTATAGATACTGTTATTTTTCCAAGTAGAATAGCTTAAAAACGTGAATTGAAATGTGAAAAAATAATTGTCTGACAATAAATGTGGGTCATTCGGCGTGTCCGCTATCTCGAACATGTCGGAAAAACGACTATAAGAAAATTTATTAATAACCAGCTGATTTTCGCTGTATTAATTTATTAAAACATACAAAAACAAGTTTTCATATTGTCTGACGAAAATTATTTTCCGATTTCCCAGTCTGACGCGTCAAAGTTGTCGGTTTCATGACAGCAAAAAATTTATTCATAACAGTTTTTTACAAATTTTTTTTGATTTTTTAAATAAAATTTATAATCCGATTAAAAAATTGTCTGACGGTGAAATAAAGCCTTTTAGCTGGAAATGTTAAATAAAAAGGTTTTTCTATGTGGTTGTCAAGCTACGCTTGGATGTTACATTCATATGTGTATCACATTAGTTCGATTTTTCAACTATTTGTATAATTTCAAAATAAAAACGAATGTGCCATCGATAACTTTCCGTCAAACTTAGGCAACTAGATAAATTTTCCCAATTTAATGAATTTTTGTTATTTGAACTTTAAGACTGTTTTTCTCGATTTTTTTCAAATATAACATATTGAAAATTTTATATGGTCGGAACCGGAATAAAAACTACTACCAAAATCAATAATAAAAAATATAGGTTGTCATTTAAAAAACAAGTCGATGACGTCATAACTTAAAAAATAAATGACATAAGAAACTGAAAATAGACTGAAAATATTTGCCGAAGTTAAAATCGCTATACCCCTTCGAGATTTTTTCCAAAAAATTAATATCAACGGAATTACTGCTGAATTTATGCGTTACTTAATTTCCACACTGTATATTGAGGCTATATTTATAAATAACAAGCTGATTTTTTCAATATAGTTTGGGCCCTGGACGAAAATTTTCGGACTAGTAGTACCGGAGATATAGCGATTTTAAACGTACTAAAAGACAATTTTTCGCTACTTTTTTCTACAAAAAGTTTTACGTATTTTTCAATATTATCGAACTTAAAACTTAGGTAAGTCGAATTCAGATAGTCTAAAAGAGTTCAAAAAATTCAAAATAAAGATTATAAAATAAGTAAGTTGAAATACCGTATCTTTTTTAACCGTCTTCTCGACTAAACGAAATTTCATTTTTTTATCGCCCTAACTTCGACGGCCGCTATTGGAAAATTATGTTTTTTTGTCAGACTCTCGTTATGCCCCACTGTATTTGTCAGACACTTATACTACAAATTAAATACCTATTTTCTGCATATAATTTTCCAATGTCTGAAGGTTATGAATAAATTTTTTGCTGTCATGAAACCGACAACTTTGACGCGTCAGACTGGGAAATCGGAAAATAATTTTCGTCAGACAATATGAAAACTTGTTTTTGTATGTTTTAATAAATTAATACAGCGAAAATCAGCTGGTTATTAATAAATTTTCTTATAGTCGTTTTTCCGACATGTTCGAGATAGCGGACACGCCCAATGACCCACATTTATTGTCAGATAATTATTTTTTTCACGTTTCAATTCACGTTTTTAAGCTATTCTACTTGGAAAAATAACAGTATCTATACATTTTTTATATGCCGTCAAAATGACATGTTTCGGAAAATCTAGCGGGAAAACGCCCCAAAAACAAAAAAAATGATAGAGGAAAATGCTGTCAGACTAGGTCCAATGAAGCCATACACGAAGTTTGGAAAGAGTATGTATCAGCAAAATTTTTCCTGACGCGCACCTTAACCAATATTATATAAACAAATAATAACGTATATGTGAAGTTTTACGCTTGACATATTCTACAAAAAAGATACAGATGTAATTTTGAAAATGGAAACAGATTCGTTTCCGAAACGTTAGGGAAATTTTTTTTGTCTCATATTAGTTGTCAAAAGACACCCTCAAACTGATATTTTGACGTAAAGTCACAAGCGCAGAAGTTTATTTTTCCTGTAGCATACTGGGTAACTAACTGTATTTTTTAGATAACCAAGAATTATTTAATGTGGTTGTAAGCCCAATGAAAGAAAAAAAATTAGAAAAAGCCACAAATAACATTTAGACAATGTTAAAATTTTTTTAGAAAAATAGGTTAGTTTACATGGAACCTCATATAAAATTCAGTTTTCTGAAAAAAAGATTTTCGAAATAACAAATATAAATCAGCGAGAGATGAGACCCAAAGAATTCATCCAGCAGTTTGTACAGCACTTTTTTTTGCAAAGTGATATGTGCGAATAGAACTTAATGCTTTAAAAAAAAATCGCATATCGACAGTCTCAATAACTTTAGACAGAAGAAAATTTTCTTACAATCAACACCAGAAAATGTCTAAAATAATGTTTTAAATTCAACATTTCAAAAGTTACGGGTATTAGCAAGGTAAACTGCAAATACAAGCATTTCCCCTTTTATATTTGATTTAATTACGGGTATGGTCCACCACTTAGTCCAACACAAAATTAGCACAAAAATAACTTTTTTGTCCCAAATTGATTATTCTTCCGCCGTCGACAAGCATTTTAGGTGGCATTTTAATTTAGTTCTATTAAAATTGTTTACATTTTTTTAAAAAAAACGTGTTTGTTTACATAAACCAAATCTACACCCCCTCAGGCCAAGATACAAATACCAGTAAACCGGCTAAACCCAAAAAGCCTATTTGTTAACAACTGCATGAATCACCAGCTACCTCATTTTAAAGAGGCCATTCAAAAAGTTTTACAAATTAAAATAAATTATTTATTGCCCATATTGCTCAAAGCGAGGCTCAAACTAATTGTATTAATACTAGACAAATTAAACAATTATTGTTAATGTTTATTTAATAACTAAACACCTCGGTCTAGAGCTACGACAAATACCTACAATAAATATACCTAAAAATGATAATTTAAAATCAATTAACTTTTCACACTAGCAATATGTTGGCAGCTCGGTTGACAGATTAAAATCTGCAGAACGCATTGAACTCAATTTTTATTTTTAAATATTGTAAAATAAATAAATAAATTTGTTTTCTCTAATGTGAATGCTAAAATTGAAATTCCAAGCGAAATTCTATTTTCAGGTCAATGTGTCAAGGAATTTATCAATGTAGTTTTTTATTTGTGTATACCGCATATTGTTTTTTTTTTGATTCTGAACGCTCTATAAAAATTTGTAAATTTTTACACAAAAAAAAAAACGAAAAAATAATAAAACAAAATGAATTTATATCTTAACTAATGGTTACTTAGCATTGTTTAAGTTTGTGTAAAATTTTAATCCGATGAACAGTGTTGAAGTTTTTTCACGAAAAAGTTATCCAATAGAGCCCATTTGGGAGGCTGTAAGCTCTGCTGAGAAGTATTTTCGGACCCATATTATGAGCAATTTTTAAGCCCTGAAGACGCTAGCAAAACATGTTGTAATTTTGAATCACCTTATAAAAAACTTTTTAATCATATTTACGCCTGTATTTTATTTGAATTTTACAAACATACAGTAGTTGGTTTTGTATAAATAAATTATGGAGAATTGGAAATCAAATCTCAAAAGCAGGTGGTATAAACATAAACAAACCACCGCACCGCATCAAAAAAATAGATCGTTAATAAATTAAACATAAAATGGCAGGAGGCAGAAGCACAGCCACGTGCCATAAAAGCAGCTGCATATTTCGGTTCCACCTCTGTATATTATTGAGCAAACTTCTGTTTACCGCCAATTTAACAAAAGCCGCCATCATGATCGTTTCTTTATATTCAATTCTATACCACGTAAGTTTTTAACACCCGATCATAGACTACCGTTGAGGAAAAAACAATAATATTTTTCTAAAAAAATGCCAAGAACTAAAAAACGACTGAAGATAGGCATACACAACGTTAACAAAAGTGGCTCTAAAATTCAATTTTACATTGATATCTGGTATAAGAAATAGCAGTTGCCATTTGAAAAATGAAGTTTTTGACATTTTTTGATCAACTTTGAAAAATCGCAGTAGGCGCATGAAACATAACAAAAGTGTCAGCAATAATGCAAAATATCGATCCAACCTTTAGAAATTGAAGATAAGAAGCCATTTATTTATTTACAATTACTCAGTAGTTATGAATTTCTTAATGGACCCCTGCAACCCTGACTTTTTGCGAAAAACGTGACATATGTCAAAAACTATGACAGATAAGTGCCAGTTGTCAGCACTTATCTGTCATAGTTTGTTCTAAACTCACAATTTAATGTAGAATCCAAATATGAAATCAAAATGGGGTGTTTCCAATAAAACAAACAAAGATGGCGTCGATTTCCGGTATTTCCGGAAGTGGTGCCATTTTGAAAATATTTTATTTAGACTTGCAGCAGTCGATTATGGCCGGCTACCAAGTTTTATATTAATACGATTTCGGGAAGTCAAAGTTTTCTAATGACGAGCTACGTGAATCACCCTGTATAATGAAAATGATAATTTATTGCATACCATTGTTTGGACTGATGACTGGCGAGTATACCTTTTCTATAGCCGGTTTGTTTAACAGGCATAACAGTCATCATTGGGCTACAGAAAATTCTCACATGTTGAAAAAGTTAAAAAAAAACAAGAGTTCAAAAGTGTTTGGTGTGGGATACACAGAAATAAAATAATTGGCCCTACTTTTATAAATACAAAACTCACGGGTGAAGTTTATCTCAATCTTCTACAACAGCAAGTTGAAGAATACTTAAAAGATTTGCCAATTTTATTAAACTCGACATTAAACTTTAGAACTATCTGGCAGCAAGACACAGCTCCTCCCTCTGCTCCTTTGCGCAATGTCCGACACGTCACGGATTATTTAAATCAAAATTATCCAATCTGAATTGGAAAAAATAGCCCAATTTACGGGCCTGCAAAGAGTCCCGATTTAAATCCCTAGATTTTTATCTTTAGGGTGTTTTTAAAAATGATATTAACAGTGAAGAACTCTCAGCGGACACTGACTATCTCATAAGGGGAGACAATAAAATAAATTCATTTAATGAAGATGAGGCGGTGTTTGAAGAAGTCAGATCCCGTTTCTTCAGATGATATTTCAGATGCATAGAACAAAATCTATGTTGAAGATAATGTGATACAATTATTGTTATACTATTTTTATCAAATATTGAATTCAGACATGAAAACAAAATGCGTTGAATACTTAGATTTTAATCCGGCATCTTATCCTGAAGTAGATTGGACCTATTAATGTGAGGCCATTAATTTCCACTACAGTAGTGTTCTAAAAATCTATCTAATTAATTTAAACTGTTAATATTTAGGTCACATTTAATTGAACGCGAAATTGAAAATGGCTATCCAAATACCCTCGCTGCTGAATACCCAGAAGTAATTACAGTTTAGCACTACTATTACATATACAGATTAACAGTAACAATTCTGGGACAGAGGGTTAATTTGAATCAAATTCTACCACAGAAATCTAATTTGGTCTGGCAGGCGAGATACCGATTTCATATTACAACTAGGAATTCCACAAATTTCAGTCGGCCACAAACAATTATCTCTATCATATGCAGACATGTAATAACCTTCAATTGTTAAAGAAAAGGCTACAAAAAAATATTACAGTCAATATGACTGGTACACATTTCTCTTTTAACTTCTACTCGCCGACAGAGCACGACAATTATTCATTTGGCTCTTTTACAACAAACTGAAATTGTGGTAGTAGTGCCAAAGATCGTGCAAAAGATAATGAACTACTTAAATAAATCTACGGTAGTGCCTACAGGGTGTATCACCTTAAATTTGCCTAAATTATCCCAGGTAGGTTATCTATTTATAGCATCAAAAAGGTGGGTATATTTTAACAATCCTCACTAATGTTGAGAATGCCACCATTTTAATTTATTACCTATTTGTGTAAAGCCGAGAGTAATGCTCTCAACTCAAAGTTGTTTATTTTATTAATAATTACGAGTATAACCGAAATTTATGTATTGCATCAGTCGTTTAAAGCTAAGTAGTATATCAAATGGCGGCCGATTATGATCATACAAATAAGCAGTCATACATAATCTTGTGTTCGTCTTGAACTTTGAAAGAATATATTTTACTATAATAACATCACAAGTCTATTAAACTAAAGTATGTAGTTCCACATACATACTTCTAATAAACTTACATACATATAGGTACATAAAAATAGCAAATTAATAATAATGGTTGGCTCCAATGACCAACCAACTACTTTAAGTTGTCGACAGTCGAAATAAGATTTATTTTTTTGGCAATATAAAATGGACTTAATCCCGGAATTAATGGAAAAACATCCTTTAGATACGTATGAGTTCCCGAGTTAAATGCGTATGAAAATGTCTGATTTGGTAAATGCTTTTATAGTGAATGGAAACGGGGAAAAGTCAGATTTCTCAATACCCGCGATTCAGTAGTCAATCGTGCTTGGAAAAGATGTCAGGTAAACAACTCCTCAGATTCGTATCAAGATGGAGGAGAAGAACAGCTATGATTGATAGACTGTCCGAGTATTACAAGAGAACTGTCAAGTTCAAGAAGAAACCTCGATGGAGAAAAAATTCCATCGATTTATGGAATCAACCATTTGTCAAGGTAGAAGTGACCAGATCTTGTAGCTGATTGTTTTGCTACATGACCATGACGTTGGATTAAATTATTTGGTTCATGTCAATGGCAACGTCTTTTCATTTCATGGGTATCCAGTGAATAGATAGGCTAGCAGCTATACTCGAAGTGTGTTCCGCGGAACCCTAGGGTTCCGCGATACCTCTGTAGGGGTTCCTCAAGAATTTAGAAAAAAATCAAAACACCTCTCTCTGGTCGAACGTTTTGACTCCGCGGCCGCGCGTAGGTATATTTATTTATTTATTTATTTATTTGTATTTATATAAACATGTGTTACAATAGCTGGTACAATATCTCATAAGTTTGGTATCAACATGTATACTTGTATACTTGTGAGCGCGCAGTCCCTTTGATAAAAGCCGCCTCTGAATTAGACGCTATAGTTGTCAACAAGCGACTTTCGACTCTAACTTCAAAAAATAAAGTCGAGATTGTTTACAACGCAATTTTTTATATTCCTCTTTTATTTTTGCTTTTTGTTTATCAAAGGCGCCGACTCGAGCATTTTCGAGAATATTCGAGATCGAGTCTAGGACTAAGTATAAAAGCGGCGATCGCGCCTCGTCAGTCAGTTGACGATTAGCGTTCGGAGCGATAAGTTCCTACCTACCTACTTACAAGCTTGCTAGCGAGAAACTAGTGTTCATTGTTCTACTGCCTGCTGTATTCTGTTGTCTCAGTTTTATACATTTCTTCATTGTACTAAACTTAGTCTCTTATACGCAGTAACGATTGTGCATTATTTAGACCCCACCATCCTGACGTGTAACATTATAAATAAAGAAGAATGGAACGTTGGCTTAAAGGTGTTAAACGTGTTGCAACAACATCTTCTAATGACGCTGAATGTTCAAAAGCAGTACGCGCGGATGATGCCACGACGTCAAGCTCGACGGTTTCAAAGACGAAAAAAGGAAGTATGATGAATCATATATCAGTTTCGGATTTGTTGATTCCAACGGCTCACCTCTCTGCATGCTATGTAGTAAACTGCTTCCCTAATAGTTCCATGGCACCTGCCAAATTGCGCCGACATTTAGAAACTGTACACCCCGAGTCTAAAGACAAGAATAAAGAATTTTTTTGTTCGTAAAAAAAGATCAGTTATTGGAAAGTCAAAAAAATATGATGCATGTAACACAAACTATCAACGAAAAGGCCACGGAGGCATCATATTTAGTTAGCTATCGCATTGCACAAGCAGGTGAAGCGCACACTATCGCTGAGAATTTAATAAAGCCATGTGTATTAGACATAACAAAATGTATGCTCGATGAAAAATCTGCAAAGCATCTTTCTACTGTGCCGCTATCAAACGATACTGTTTCACGGCGAATCCATGATCTGGCAAGCTACGTCAAACAAGAACTAGTTACACGTCTACGAAAAACACGATTCGCCTTGCAAATGGACGAGTCAACTGATGTCGCTGGTTTGGCTATCTTGCTGGTTATCGTGAGATATCCATATGAAAGTTCTTTTGAAGAAGACATGCTTATGTGTTCACCGCTGCTCACAAACACTACCGGGGAAGAAATTTTTAATAAAATAAATATATTTTTTGAAGAAAATAATCTCAGTTGGAACAATTGCATTGACATTTGTACAGATGGGGCCAAGGCGATGACAGGTAAAACAGCAGGAGCAGTGTCACGAATAAAAAATAAAGCGCCTAATTGTAGTTCCAGCCATTGTATTCTGCATAGACAAGCACTTGCGATGAAGCAAATGCCGTCAAATCTAAAATTAGTTATGGATGAAGCGGTAAAAATAATTAATTTTATCAAATCACGACCACTACAATCCCGATTGTTCTCATTATTGTGTGAAGATTATGGCAGCAAACATAAAACACTGCTGCTCCATACAGAAGTGCGATGGCTGTCTCGGGGTAAAACTTTAACAAGGCTATTTGAACTTAGAGCCGAGTTACAAATGTTTCTTTCAGCAGATACTTCTTTTAATTTGAAGGACCGTTTGTATGATAAAACTTGGTTGTTCCGATTGTCTTTTATGGCGGATATCTTTCAAAAACTGAACGAATTGAATTTATCATTGCAAGGTAAACAGACAACAGTGTTTCAGGCCTATAACAAAATAACTGCCTTCAAAAGAAAATTAGATTTTTGGATTATTTGCGTTGGTAAGAAAGAAATAGAAAGCTTTACGTCACTCAGTGAGTTTGTTAGCGATAACGACTCAGAAATGTTTCAAGATGATGTGTTTGAAGAATTGGTCCAATATCTCAGTTCGATGCGCGCATCTTTTGAAAAGTATTTTCCCGAAGAACAGAATACAAAAATGAAACTGAATTCATGGATTCATAATCCTTTTTTACCCAACTTGGAAAAGCCCGAAAGTATGTCAAACGAGATATATGAATCTCTTTTAGAAATGTCATCAGACACAAGTATGGAGTCACTGTTCAAAACGACGCCTCTCAACGATTTTTGGTGCAGAATCCGTGATGAATATCCAATGCTTGGCAAAATGGCTCTGAATATTCTTCTCCCGTTCCCAACAACATATTTGTGCGAAACAGGATTCTCAACCTATGCAGCCACGAAAACAAAATATCGCAATAGACTGGACGCCGAACCTGATATGAGACTTCAACTGTCTTCTATCAAACCTGATATCAACCAATTGATGAAAAATAAAAAACAGTTTCATACCTCCCATTAGTTAGATTTTTCTTTTTTAATATCTTCTATTATTGTACTTGCCATGTGGTAAAGTAAGTAATAATTAGTAACTGTTACATTGTACTTTTATTATGCTTATTAATAAAAAATACACTTTTAAAAAACTATTGTTTTATTGTAGGGTTCCATCAAGTATTTTGCTTCCCAAAAGGGTTCCGTCACCAAAAAAGTTTGAGAACCACTGGACTAGATCGATCACCAGATGCCGATCCTATTGAACATGCTTGCGATGCCCTTCAGATAAGACTATGGAAGAGACCAGCGGCAGTCAATGCCGAGACCAATGCTATATAAGGCAATCAGAGATGGTCCAGGAGAGAGGAGGTTTTCCAAGCACGAACAAACGTTGTGATGTGATACTGAGAAGTAAAGGGCCAACAAGATGCTGGTTTATTAATGTTTAATCTGCTATTGTCTCAACAAATTGTTTCATTTGAATTGCCTTTTTTCATAAAGGAAAAAATGGAAATATCGCATTAATTCATTTACTTGAATAATAATTAAAAAAAAATTGAGAAAACTAGAAACTTAAAACAAAATGGGGGCTCTAAGCGCGATAAATCATAATAAATAAATTCGAAATTTCACAGTGAGCAAACGTAAAAACTTTCTAAATGCATAAACCCGGAAATGAACCCACGAGATCCCACTGAAAATTTTACCATGATCCATATCTTCTACATAATTGAAACAATCTGACAGCATCATCAATTAATCATATAAAATGTATGCGTTATGTTTCTGTCCTATATATAGTAACTTGTACTGATATTCTAATTATAGACATTTCACAAAAAATGCCGCAACCTCAATGTTTATAGATGACACCGAGTGAAATATCATAAAATACCACCATGACGATATTTATCATCGAGCGGTTTACAGAAATAAATACACAAACGTCTGCTAGCGCTAACCTGGTATTTTGTCCGGCTTCCCCTTTTAACAAGCCAACTGGAAATTCAACGATACAGCGTCCAATATACAAATTCGTGGCAATAATTTAGTGAAATTTCATGTTAGTTTAGATAATAAAAAAACACTGTGTAGAGAAACTTGCATTGAATATGGATGTCTTTATTTTTACGTTAAAATTAAGACACGGATGTGACAATGACTAAATATTTATATTTGACATACATGACAGCAACAAATTGTTTATTGCAGTATTATATAGGGTTCCGTCGTATCTTCTCTGGTTCGCGCCTCAATACCAAAGATGCTATGCCTCAGGCGACCGAACGCTTCACATTGTCCCAGGAAGTGGTAAGACGTTTCTTCACAACTCCCGCATCCTGGACATCCTCAATACCTATCAATGATATATGCCCCCTAAGTTTGCAGTGGACTGTCCGATTAAAAGATTTTGAGTCTTTCTACTCCGAGGTTAGGCGCCCCATGAGACCATCCATTATTAGACATAGATGGGGTGATAGGCAGCTATCTTGTGGACAGTCACCGAAGTCCAATTAGTACTCTCCTAAAGCAGCACTACTCGATTCTCTTCTAGCGCAGATTTTATCCATTTGACCAGTACTTCTAGACCGGGAGGGCATCACAGATATTAATAGTCCTTGCCTTATCAAAGGCTCACTTAATATCTAAAAACATTGCCAGGGTGACCTTATAAAGGAAGGCCTTATGCACGATGGCGAGTAGGGCTGTCTCTGTGGACCTTCCTCGTCTATATGAATGCTGATTGGAAATGGGTACGTGGTTAGGTCCCCTTCCAACAGATATATGTCCACCATCCTTTCCAGAGCTTTTCGCAGAAAAGATGTGAGATTGATCGCTTTAAAGGACTTGGCAGCTGTGCAGTCATTTTTGCCGTTTTGGGGATGAAGACCACTTCAGCTGACCTCCAGGCCAGAGGAACATATCTCAGTGCCAGACTGGCCATAGAAATTCATCTTAAACGCGATAGAAGAATACCTAAATCTTTCTGAGCAGACCTGGGAAGATTCCATCCGGCTCCGCTACTTAGAATAAATCGAACTCATTCACTGTCCTGGCTTTCGCTCCGTCTTCTATAATTTCCTCAAAAAATATTAAATAAACCTCTGCGCCAAAAGGATTAATCAGAAGTTGGTTTTTGAAAAAATGTTTATGTCTATCCAAGAAAATGCCTCGCACCTAAAAATATGTCAAATATTTTAGATTATAAAGTTGAGTTTCGGAATACTCTCTGATTCCGTTCTCAAAACTATAGGAAACGTTCTTTGGTAATAAACTGACTTCTGTATCAATGCCAAATACCTACGACATGTTTGACATTTCATATTGTTATGTAAATGCGTTATTTAAAATATAAAAGTGATGTCTAGTAGGCAATAATTTTGACTTTACGTAAAGCAAGCCATCTAAGTAAAATTCGCTTCAGTGCTTGCACTTAATTAGTACATACAAGTGCGTACTATAGGGGCAAGACGTCTAACAAAGTGACATATAGATTGTGCCGCACAATTTTCTACAATGGCATTCACGAATCGTGATCGATACTGACAATGCATTATGCAACTTCCCCCCGTCTATAGTATATGAATAGAAAATTAATAGTTAGGGATCACTGTAGCAATTTAGTGTACAATTTATTCCAAACTTATATGCAACACAAAAACGTCAGCTTCTTTCATCTCTTTACTACCCTCAAAAGAAGCCGACAATTTTTATGTAGCAAATAAACTACAACTAGTGTAAGAATTCCGATTAGAAGTAAGTTAAATGTACAAAATAAATACTGGTACCAAGGATAGTTATCTTTTCATTGAATACCAGTCAAAAGAATCCGTCCTACGTCCTACTAGGAAATACTTGGGCAAAATTGAGACGTCCAATGTGATCAGATCATTTGACAATAGTTAGTGCACGATTTACAATTCATACGGAAAACAATTTCAGTCTGTTTTCAAAATACGGCCTAGAGTTGAATCAGTTTTTTTCTGTGATTATTGTTTCAAGTCACAGGGTGTATTGTTCTACCACATTTTGAATTGTTGTAAACTCGAAGAACCAGAAACAAACTATATCAAAACATAAATTTAAAACTACTGGGACTGTACACATAAGTTATAAAATACTTAAAAGCAACTGTAATAGGTGAAATACATGATTAGTACACGGATAAAAAACTATTCCATATAAAAGTAATTGATTATTCTTGAATTTCTATACCTGTTATTAGAAAAGTATTTCTTGGCATAATAAATTATTATTGTTTCAATAATATACCAATTATAAACCAAGAACAGAAGTATTTTTTGAGTTTCATTAGCGCAAGTCTTTAAGTCAATATAAGTCTGTTCCTTCGAAGTATAAGTATGTATTAAATATACTCTTAATAGTACACTTCTTTCGAGTACTGTTAACCGTGAGAGTAAGTATAAGGACATCTTGAAGTTAATTCGTATTTAAATGTTTTTCTTGACATAAGAAAACTACCTTGGAATAAAACTACAAACAACTTTGCAGGAAGAATTATACATACTATTAATCCAGTAACTGTTATCATTGATTGAATACTTGCTAATCTCAATGAGAAGTGTACTAATATTGGAACAAGTGAATCGTGCAGTGGTGGGAGGTAGAAAGCTATGCCTTTGCCAAACAAAGACGGCATACCTTACCTGCTACGCGTCGAATTGTGTGTGCTGTACTTTGTTCATAGATGTTGATTATTATGAAATAATTTATATTTGTAAAGTTACACTTGAAAAAGAAGTACCTATATGAACATTATGAACTATGAAAGAAAAGTTAATAAGTCTACGATAGCAAGTTGGGAATTGGAGTCCTTAATTTCAATATTAGAAGGTAAATTTAATAATTCTGGTTTTACTGCATACAAGCTATTTTAATTACGTTATACTTACAAGAAATGAATACACAATGTCACTATATTGTAAGTGAAAAGGTATTTATCTGAAGTTTAATGGTTGAGTTATAGATTTCCCAAGGTCATTTTCCTTTTTGATAATTTTTGCTTGTGTATTATATACAATCAATAGTCAAGATCTGCATTTTTATTGTAGTGGCATTTTATTATACAATACATATACAGGGTGACTGGTAAGTCGGTTTATTCCTTTGAGGGTGGGTTAGTAGAACTAATTTGCAATTGATTCAGAGATCTAATAGTTTTTGAGATATTTTATTTTTAATATAAAAATAATAATAAACTTTCTTTAATATTTCAGTTTCCTGCGTTAGTCTTCATAATTATGTAGCAAAAATTAGGTTATATACTTTAATAAGATAAAAAGACGAGCTAAAAAACTACATTTGTGAAAAAAATGTTAACCCAATTGTACATTCATAGGAATTTATTTTTAAAACTTGATAATACATTAAACGTGCAAATTATTTTAAAAACTTCTCTACTTTATATGTTACTTTTCGAATGAGGTATATTTCAAGTCTTAAAAACTATATTTTACTTCCATAAATAATACAAAAATACTAGGTACAGGTAGGGCGTCCATTATATTCAAATTAAAGAGATATAGGGTGTTTCGAGTAAATATGTGCCATCGCTTAAACGGAGATTCTACACTCAAAATAAGACAAATATACCTAATTTCTATCAACATTGGTCCATTTTTACTGTTTCTGAGATATTGAAGTTTTGTTTTTTTGCGTTAACTATAAAAAATATATACGCCACTGATTTTTTTAGTTTTTGATGGCTCAATTATATAGAAAGTTTATGCCGAAAAAATGTCACCCTTGACGTTTTTTAGATATCGGCATCGTGTAGAAGGTAAATGCAATTTTTAAAGTCTTTTTAAGTATATTAAAAAATAATAATAAAATAATGCTATTAAGTAATTTACATAAAGATAGAAAGATTTGTCAACATCAAATATTTATTGATTCACGTAATTCATCAGTTTTGTTTGAATACAGTTGTTGAACGAAATGACACATTTCTTACATTAAGTGTTAAAAGTAACAGATCGCAATATTCTACTTTTGAACTGAATAATGAAATTTTAGTTTAAGTATAAGTTAGTATTGAATATTGTTCGAAACTTCCTCTTAGCTGAAGTAGAACCATTATTCTAAAGTTAATAAATTGTTATCATTAAAAAAGAAGGAGACTAAGATAATGACTTTTAAAAATAACGTTTTCCTTGATGGAAAAATATCTATTCTTGCGATATATGAGTACAATAATATCTTAATTTAAGAACAGTAGTCTTAAAAATAGTTTAGATTTTTTGCGTGTAGTCGTTGAAGACCCGATCAGTAAAATTGAAGACTTGACCAGTAATCAATCGTAAATACTCGAACAGTAAGTCTGAGAACTTCTCACAAGTAGTACCTCAAACACCAATCAATCATCCACTCTATCGCGTAGTTATTTAAATACCTTACGTGTCTTAATGTAAATTAAAATACCTCGATTCCCAGATTACAAAGATTTTGATCGCATGATGTCAAATATAGGGCTTATTTAAAAAACAACCTACAGGTAGAAATTGAAGGGTGAATGCTGGAATAACCGAGGGAATAACATCGCGTTTAAGGGAATGGAGGCAATTTTCTAATAAAATGCGAACACTGAATCGGCAGTTAAGGATTCCTATTAAAATTTCAGAAGAAGTAATGATATTAGGAAAAACCTGAAATTAAATAACTGAAACTTAAGTCATTCTAAACTCATTCGATGGTCGTTTTAATAATTATTTCTAAGGACTTCTGCACATCACCTCGTCGTGCTGAATTATTGCCTCTTGAG